>VTPC01001100.1:63016-91302 GCA_011009095.1 Ignelater luminosus
AAATTCGAAAGAAATCAAACTTAACGCGCATCACAGGCGCTGGTCACTTCTCGTCTGTCGCAAGTCGATCCCTCCGTTCCTCACGAGTCAAATCAACCGGTTTTTGGGATACACGCAGGAAGAAAATTAAAATTTCTAGACAAGGATAAATCCTATCTAGGGCTTCAATTAAAGAAATCTGATTAGAAGAAGTAATGAGAAACTCAACAAAAAACCTGCAGAAAACCGTGATATAACCCTCAAGCGGATATAAAAAAATCAGCATCCATATCCGGAAGAACATCTAATCACAACCTTCTAATCCACAAATTCTAGAATATAACACCCCTAACGGGAAAGCTATAATAAAACATTTAAATTTTCACTGCGAAGAATTAAATGCAAAATTAGAAATAATTATACCCAGCGTTTCACTATTAGAATTAAATTAATCAACAAAGAAAATTTTTAACTTGAGCTGAAATAGTAAGTGAACGGAAATTAACGGGAAATTTAGCACCCGCGCCTCAAAGTTAAAAAACCCATAATGATGTAACAGGAACGGATAAAGTGACTGTTACAATCGCAGTTGGGACGGCCTCACCTTGTCCAACAAAGAGTCTACTCCGAGATCTACCTCGATCCATGACTTTCGGATGCGATCTCTTCTGGTTTTTCCAGCTACTCCTCCCAAATACCTCATCTCGGCCGCTTGTATTCTGCTTTCAAACTTGCTAATGAGGTTTTATGTTTCCCAACCGTAGATGAGAATAGGTAAGTATGTTGTCCTGTACACTGCAAGTTTTGTACTGATCTTTACTCTTCATGAATTTTAGAGGACAGTCTCAATTTGTCTCCTTCATTACTTTGTAACACAGTTGCTGATCTTTCTGAGCACTCTGTTCTAGAAAGTTGCCAAATTCCGCCCAAGCCAGTTGCTTTGAAACTACTTGCTTGACCTTCTTTGTTTCTTGTAAGCATTGTAGGATTGTTGGGTTTTGTTTAGCAGATAAGTTTTTCACAACTTCTTTTTCTTTCCCACTTCTTCTTTAATTTTGTCACTCCATCAACGTGCCACCTTTTTCCTCTTTCCACCTATATGGACGCTTTAGCACACATCAGATGCCGATGTTAGTACGGTACTTTTGAAGTTTTGCCATGCCTTTTCCTTCTAACCTACTAAGCCCACAGCTTTTTTCACTAGCTTCTCCTAGAAGAGCAATGTGACCTCCGGCGTCTTTAGCTTATATGAACAGATTTTCTTCTTTAGGTAAGTCTCCTTCTTTTTTATTTTACCAGTGTCAGTTTGGGCTTTCGTTCTAGTAAATACATCCTCTTATTACTTAAGTGTCCTTGATGTAGTGGAATGAACTACGGTGCACTATAATATAGTCGACGATAGATTTTTCGTTCATAGCAGGTTTCACACGGGTGTACCTGTTTATCATCTTATAGGGAAACATAGAGTTCAAGATAATTAGGTCATTCATCAGACAGAATTGTTGTTTCTGTGTGGTTCTTCGTGTCTACCAAGCACTCCGCCATAACCTATAGGGGCACTGTTTTATATTGTCTTTATTCGTCTTACAATTTTTGATAAATCTCAGCATCATAGCGGTAACCTTCTTTAGCTTATTTAAATCCAAGTACCTACTAAACAGAGACAATTTGTTTTCTTTAGAAATGAAACATTTTGATTTATTTCGGATTTCCGGTAAACCTTCAGGTTTACAATTCTGTTCAGGCCAAAACTCCGAGTCCCGAGCCAACCACGATGGACCATGCCACCACAAACTCGCTCTGTCGATCTCTTTGAGAAAAACGCCCCTGGATAATACATCAGCAGGATTTTCCCTTATTTTGTACCTTAACGCATCCTGATTACACGCATATGTGAGGCCCAACGTTTTGGCGTTCTGGCGTCCTCATATTCCCCGAATTCTAATATATGGTAATCCTGATTTGCGCTGCCAACATTTCTTAACACACCGGGTTCGTTTGAGTACCATTTTCGTAGTTCAAAGCCTTTAATACTTTTGAAACGTTTTCACAAATTTAGGCTGCCTCTTCTATGCTATCCGCTCTCGTCAATGAATTGTCAACAAAAATATCGTTTCTAATTATTTCCGCGATTGCCGGTTGATTGCCTTCAATCTGATTGACTAATTCAAGCAAACATCGAATTGCTAAGTACGGAGCAGCAGTATGCTCATACGTAACTATTTTTAATTCATACGTCCTAAGTGATTCCGAAGGAGAATCACGCCACACGATTTTCATTAATTTCCGCGCCGCGCCAGTGCGGTTCGTCTATGAGAATTTGCCGATACATTTTCGCCATATCCGCAGACGCTATGTATCTATGTTTTCGAAACCTTATGAGCAAGGCAAACAAATCATTTTGCCATGCAGGTCCTACCATCTCAATATCGTTTAGCGACTTACCAGAGGAACTAGGCGCCGACGCGTCAAACACCACCCGCAACGATGAGGTAAGGCTACCTTCCCTAAGAATGCCATGATGTGGCATAAAATATTCTACACCGGCTCCGACTCGCGAAATTCTAACCACGAATCATATGTACCGATAAATTTTGTTAAAGGAATGGGAGGCAGTTTTAGAGGAGTAAATTGTCCAAGATTCATTAATTGCGCCCGACTTTTTACAGATGCCGAATCAACATTTTCAACATTTTCTATTTGCTTTGATGAATTTTGAATAATAACTATCTTTGCTAAAGAAATCTGACTGTAAAAGGCGGTTTCGAATGTTTCCCTTTCTTCAGTTTGCTCAGACAATTTACTTTCTTCTATCTTTTCTTCCATGCCACCATGTACCTCATCAAACTCGTTATACAATAGTTCTGCTTTATTTCTTGTAATTCAACCAAATATAATTCACTTAAAGGGTCTTTTGTTGCCACAACATCTAAATACTTTTTGAAAAGTGTAATTTTTGCTTTAATTGCGTCACGCTTTTTCGTCAATTGTTCCAAAGACATTTTTACAATTGAGTAAGAATTCTGTTTTAATAGGAATGTATTCACCACACACAAAAAAATCAATATTTTACTTAAGAAAGAAAAATGTAACGGAATCTTACCCACGGGTCGGTTTCTCGTATCGATTACAATGACTGGTACATGAGTCAGGTGCTTGCGTTAGTCAACTGTACTTCCATATGATGTGCACGCCTCAATCTTCACAATATCTTCTTGAACAACGAAATTGTACCTACAGGTCGGTTTCTTCTATCGATTACAATGACTGGTGCATGAGCTATGTGCTTGCGATAGTCAACTGTAATTCTCGTACCACATGTACTTCTTAATTTTCACTATATCTTATTTTAGTTTGCTCATCTCTTCATCCGGCTCGAAGGACTATGTTTTATGTTATAATAATTAAATTCCTTTTAATTTTAACACTTTATTTTTACCCTAACTTGAATAACTTAAAACCTAATTGAAACACATTTACTTTACTACAATGGACTGTATACAATGAAGATGCTGATGCAGTCCCACTACGGCCTGCATTTCGTTGAGGGTTAAGAGCAAGAAAGCGAGGCGGTGGCAGTAGCGCCTTTTTATTTGCTCACTTCGCATTGCTCTTGACCGCTACCCTAACGGGCCTAACTATAACTATAACTTACACCTAGAGTTGTACATGCATATGCCTAGAGTCCCAACAGGCACATCCTACCTTTCCATTTACAACACCCATAACAATAATTTTGTTGTGAATACTTTTACAGACTCTTTGAAACTGTTCATAGTAAGAATCCTTCGCCTCTTATGTTGCGTCCTCATCATGGCTGTACTATGAAAGTTAATTTCGTGTTCAGTCTTTCTTCACTTATGACAGTTAAAATCTTTTCGTTTATAAATGACCAATTTCTCACAAGATTTGCTTGATTCTTACGAATGAAACAAACAAGCTTGAGCCCTTTCTTTCCTTGCTACCCCACAGTATATAAGGTGTACTATTTCGCAGCCTTGACTTTTCTTTGGTCTCCGTAATACCTAAGATTTGCACTCCAGACTTCTCCATTTGTTTCACCAATCCTTTTCGTTAATACTCCTAACATTTCATGTTGCATACTTGAAAGTTCCGTAACCGCGCTAGTTCGTTGTCTGTTTGATCAGATCGGGTTTTTATTTTTTGTCTTTTAATCAGTTGATTAATAGTTCAACAAGACCGAAAGGCCGAACGTCCTGATCGGTCCGACAAAACCGAGCGATCTGAACTGATAACGCTTATTCAATTTCCAGCTTTGGATTGAGCAGTATTGTTAATCAAAGGAATAAAACATGATGACTTAGCTTAAGCATTAGGATTTTGCTTATAATAGGACTGGAAATTAATAATTATGCACCAAAAACCTTAAAATATGCAGCATATACGCAAAAGTCGGTAGAAGTTCGACGTTGTTACAGGAAATTAAGATTATGTATAATCAAGGTTGAGTTTGCACCCGTTCCTCTTGTCTCCATTTATGATACTTTGCGACTTACTAACTATTGATGTACCAAATTGCGTTCATTTGGTTTTTCGGTAAGGATCAGCTATACTTCTCTCTCCAGGGGCTTCTCATGTGCATTTCAAAGTTTGTGCTGTTCCACCGTATCTGGGACTTTGGCCCCGATAGATTTTTAGATTGAGACCCGGTCCGATCCGAACCTGAGCTGTGCAGGCTACCGACACCCACTTCAACAGTGCAAAAAAAATTTTGAGATAAATTTGGCAGATTTTTGTATAAGTTATAAAAAAGACTGAACTTTAGAAGGCGTCAACAACCCAATTCCAGCACGAGTGGAAATCAAAAAATCCCATTGTTCACTTAAAGTCAATCAGAGCTCGTTGGCTGCAATTAATATCGAAAGCACGACTGTGTTCAAAAACCGTATTTTACTTATTTTCTGAATATTTCTCAGGAATTCTAGAAGCAACACACAATTCTCTGAAATAGATTTCTTAATTCCTACGTTGCTAATTTCCCAAAAAACTGTTTGAATAATATTTAATTAAAAAAAGAAAACATTTTATTCAAACCGTAAAATACAAAACTCAGATACAAATTGTAGCAAACTTTTGTACAAACATAATTAAATAATACATTCTCTATTGCCAGTACTTATGTCTATTATCTACTAATAAATATAGCAAATATTTGTAAATAACAATTTAAAAACATTTAAAATTTAACTACATGGTGTGATACTGAAACGGTTATGTTATCTTCATTTCTATAAATAATTAACTCTAGTAGAATTCTATGGTAATGGTAATACTGCGGTTCTAAAACATCTTCTAATAATAAATAATGGATTATATACAGTTTCTAAAGTAATAAATCAAAAATTGATAACAATCCATCTTAATCTCGTTGTAATGAAAATTTTCTTGGTTTAATTCATTCAGATGTCCTCTCCATCTAACCAATGACAGACGGTTAATCATAATTCTGTTGTTTCTAATTTTCTAGGTGGAGGAGCAGGTGGCAGTGTTTGGTATAAGTTTTGAGCACGATTTATAATTTTTCCCTGATGTGGAATATTTGTACATTGGGTATCTTCTGCACTCACTACGTTTTCATCTAAAGAATCCCTGTCTGATCCTTGACAGCTATGTTAAAAGAAAAAACTTATGAAAGTGGAGATCAAAGTATAAATTTGTGTACCTTAATTCATCATTATTTTTGTACCATTCATTTTCATATGCTTGCAACCATATTGGGTTACTTCCTTCCATACTATGTTTATTAGTATTGGGCACACGCCCACTAAGAGCACTAAGACCACGACCATCTATATCTGATTCTCCCCCAACTAAAAGGCAAACTTAATCAAAGTATAAAATAGTTATTAGTAAAGCATACCGTATGCTGTTGCTGTTGCAGCTTTTAATTTTCTTTGGTAAGTGTAACGTTGATTCATACATAATGCCAGGCAAAGCAACAATAGAAGGAATAAGAATAGTGAAATTGCAGTTAGCCAAAAAGCACTTCCAGCAGCTTGAACTGATTGTAATGCTAACGTCCCTCCTGGTTGCGTATCCAATACATTAAAATCCTGTAATATGAAAATTATAGATGTTACATTTACAATAATAGACAAACATACTTTAAAAAGGCCATCTAATCTTTCTGTGTTTTGATCAACAAGCCTTAAAACATCATCAACCTCTAATATTGAGTTGTCTCGTCGATCGACTAAATGTAAATATAAGTCTGTTCTTGTTTTGTCTACTGTACCATCATGGTTTGCATGAACCCTGAATTCATCTATATTAACTATAGCACCAGTCACATTTCCTAAAACGCTACAAAAATATTCAATATTAAAACAACAAACTTTATTGTTCTTCTGTCATCTTACTCTCTGAAAGCTTCTATTCGATTTCTTAATTCTGGCGCATTTTGTCGAAGTACGAATCTAACTCTTTGATCTTCTCTAAGGAGATATATAAATACTCTTGCCATATCTTGCAAACCTCCAGTATCATTTGCCATCACCTGTTAAAATCTTGCATTTATTAAATGAATGTATATAATCAACTTATTTACCATAAAATCAAAATAGCCTTTCATGCCTTGCTGAGGATCAAAATTTAATTGAACAGCCCCTGTTTCTCGATTAACCAGAAATGGTGCTCTTTGCAGTCTTTCTAAGCCTTCAGTCAGTGTCATTTGAATTTTCCCGATTAAATAGTATGATATTTCAGCATTTACACCTTCATCAACATCTTCAGCCTGTAATAAAGAAGTAGAAAAATTATCTAGGTTCATGTTTACTTTAATTGTAAATGTTAGCTACTACCTTGACGTTCATGAATTCTGTACCAAAACTGGTTGCTGTACTAACTCCACCAGTAAATACCCTGCGCTTAAATTTTGGAGGATTATCGTTAAGATCCAACACTTTAATAGACACCTTTAGAAGGGTATCATCAGAAGGATCGAAAAAACTTTGATTTGCCGGTAAGTTTGCACAGTCATCTGTTGCTTTTATTAGTAACAAATATGAATCTTGGATTTCTCTGTCTAATCTTATATTTACCTGGTTTAAAATAGTTTTAATTTTATTTCACCCTTACTTTTCTACTTGTACTCACTGTTAATTCATGAGTTAAAGGATGTAATTTAAATATGCCTTGTTCGTTTCCACCCACTATATAATAACAAATAGGGGCTAGCGGCCCATCAAATTCAAGTTCATCCCTGTCCACTGTTTCTGGTAGTTTTATTCGTTCCACTCCAGGTGATTTATTTTCTAAATAAATAAATAAACAAATATAAAATACTAAAAGCCTAATTTATCTTGCTACATGTAGGTAGGCAACACATATAGCAAACGACTGAATCTTAAATGTAACTTTTAATGTTTTCTTTAAATAACTGAAGATTAAAGCTGTACGAGACGAGATGTCATTGCAGGCAATGTAAAGTTAGATCACAGATGTGATTTATTACCTTTAAGTTTTTGTATTTTTGTTGTCTTGTCCCTTTTGCTGCCAGTATAAGTTCTTCACCATTTGTATGTTTTTACCATTTAGTCCTACTCGCTTCAGAATGTTAACAAGTTGTACTTACACCCTATCGAACGCCTTTTCGAAGTCTAGTATGTAACAGATATAGAAATCTTGCCCCACATCCAAACTCATGCACAAAAGTCAAACGGTGTTTGACTAATATCACTTTTGAATTTGTGCTTGATGCGTTCGTAAATTACACGTAAAAATATTTTGAGTACGTGGCTGATGAGAATGATCGTTCGAAACTGGTTACATTTCTTGGCATTCGGAGTTTTGAGAATCGTTACAAATACTGGCTTTAGCCATTCGTTTGGTATTCCTCCATTGAGGTATACAGGGTGATTCTCAACTTGCTTTTCTTGTGTACACGATTCAATGACTTTTTGTATTTTCCTTGGTAAAATACCTGGTTCTTTTAAATCTCTTTGTAATTTGTATTCCTGAGGCTGGTTGTCAGAGAGAAAACTTTTTGTAATTTTGCCATGCTCACTTTTTCTCTTCTAGTGACAGTAGGATTGACCACGCTAGCATACCACGGCCAGTGAAAAAAATGCCATTGCCCATTTACAGGGTAACATAGGTGGACGATCGCTTGAGGTTGCATAGGAAACACACCAGTAGGATTCACTGACTTTCTATATGGATGAATCACGTATGGATAACAAGCACATGCTCAGAAGAGCTTCGCTCTGGGAAAGCACACCACGGTTTTCTAGGCTGAAGTTTATGTCACTCTATCGGTGGTATTATATAAGGAAGATGTGAGAATGACAGAGAAAAAGATATACATATATCTGCTCCGACAGTCAGGCGACACCAAAAGCGGTCTTTGCAGCCAGGAGAAGAAATTTTCTTATGCTGGAGTGCGCAGACGTTGTGGAACAGCTTGCCACAACAAAGAAGGTTAGCCTCGTCTGGTTTTCTGGACATAGCTAGATCCACGATAACAAGAAGGCAGTTGAACCCGCCATACTCGGAGCCGAGGTTACTCTTTCTAGGAATATCAAGGTAACAGATCTCGTTAACCCTAAACGCATAAGTTCACAAAACTTAAAAGGTAAGCTGTAGCTAAGAGGCAGTGGCTAGTGCCAGACAAAAGACCATATAACCGGTTTTAATTTGTCAAAATTAAACTGGGTATTAGGCACGAGCCGGAGAACTTTGTCATTTAATTGGGATCTTCATGCGCTACTACACCTGTTGTTCATAGTAGACAAAGAATGTGGAAATGGCGATGAAATGTCTTTCCACTTTTTGGCAGAATGTAAGGGTTCCGAGAGGGTGAGGTTCAAAACCTTTCAAGCCGTTACGCCAACAAGGGAGGAATTGAACTTTCTATCCTGACTTTCGTATGGAAGTCAGGTAGGTTGGCATCATGTTATTACGCCAGAAGACAACATAACTTTTGTGCCTGAAAACAACAACTCTTCAAAGACTTTTGAACATTTTTTTGTAGAAAGTTTATAATAAAGGATGAGAAACTCAAAATGAAGAGCAATTGAGGCGTAAAATTGCAGAAATAAATTTCGCCACTTTAAGTCATTAGGGGAAATGAACTCTCAACATTAATTTAAATTAATATTTCTGTGCTTAATAAATAAATATGTTAAAGTTTATACCAGGTCCGGCGCAAGGTCATGCAAATGATACAACTTATGCCGTAGTGACTAGGTGTCGTGTCGTGGTCAGTAAGACAATTAAAACTTTCATTAAAGCATCACTCTGTTTACCGTCCTTTGGCTAGGCACCAAATATCCTAATGCCGACCATGCTCGGATTGTCAAGAGTAGTGGATTACTGCAGATTATAAAAGTAAGAGCAAGGAAAAAACAGCAGACAATCTAAATCAGAGAAAGATTTTTAATCGTCTACTTCCAACAACCAAAGCCCCATGTTTTCAGACCCAAAAGATGTTAGAAAGAAACAGAAGATGATCGATGGTACCTAAATCATTGAAGAGTCCTTAATCGTTCACTGTCAAACACCAAAGTCCACCAGACCCTTAAGTCCAGAAGGTGCTACGAAAAAAAGAAATAGCATTCCAGATGATTTTCTAGGTTGATAGCATGTCTCTTTTCCTGCTCTGTAAGGCAAGTTTCAAAGCGGTAGCACTTGCCGTTCTTGAGATAAATAGGTATTAAGCATCCATTTGAAAAAGATCCCTGACGATCTTACAGTTCTTTACGCTTTCAGTACGCCTCAAAATTCAAAAAGCTCCTGGTTGTTTAAATTTGCTAAAAATAATGATGAACGTAGTTTATGGGTTATCTACCTACAGTTACTATAACTATCAAATAAAATAATTAATCTAAAGTGATACCAGCGCCTTTAGCGTAAACTTAGATCAATTAACATTTGACTGTGCGCTCTTAAACTTAAACATTCTCTAATTACCATGACAATCGACTTCTTTTTTTTCTTCCTATTAGGGTCAAACAGAAATATAATTAATTCAATTTTTTAAAGACGCTTTATTAGTCAGCAAAAGGAGAGCAGAAACTAGGCTCCAATGTTTAAATTTTCCACGTTACGTTTTTAGATTATGGCTGCGGAACTATAAATCGGCCTAGACCTTTGGAATAAATGACTAATTTGTATAGCTTTTAAAAATCGGAAACTGTATTTTGTAATAACGAAGATATTCATGACATGCAGAATGTGTTGCATACCTATTTGTAGTGTCTTAAATTGGGGACGCACTGTATTTTTATTAAAGAGGCTATACTTACCAGTAAATTCAACAATCGTCTCATCTATCATAAACTGTGGTCGGTAATCATTGACATTGCTTATGTATACTGTAAGGTCTAAATCTGAACTCAACGATGTTGGTTCACCAAGGTCGTAAGCTTCTATTCTAATCTAAAAGTAAATGATTATACAGAAAGAATATCTAGACTTACCAAGCACGTTTAACATACATCATAGACTTTCTGTTTGTTGCGATTTAATGGCAACCTAAGTTCTAAAACTCCAGAAACAGGTTGCAAACTAAATGTTTTCCAATGGCCTGCGGGATCAGCTTTTAAACGGTATCTCACTGCGCCGTTAGATCCTACATCTTCATCTGTGGCTACCATTTGTACCAAGGCGCTTCCAATAGTAGCATTCTGAAAACAATAGAAATGTGAACTTTTTCTTTGATAGAAAATCTTATTTTAGATTTACTTCAGGTACTCTTAAAGTGGAATTATGGGGTGGGCTTATAAATACTGGTGCATGATCATTGTAATCAATTATACATATGTGTAAAGGAGCTTCAGTTAAATGGCTTGGTGTGCCTAGATCTTGAGCTCTTATTATCAAGGTGTAATTGCCATGCTTCCCCTTTAGAGATTTGAGACTTCTCACTTCAGCTGACCATTCATCTAATTGCTGCAGTCCAAAAATATCTAGGCGATTACCATCTGATATGTCTAGAATCATCTAAAATACAAATTCAGGATCATTCTCTGTTTTTCATTTAATTACTAGAATGATTTTCAATTTACTTGTCCATTTGCTGTTTCTGGATCATCTGCGTCTGTTGCATGTAAAAGTATAATTGGTTGTCCTGCCTCATGGAATTCAGTTATGTTAATACAATATGGTGGCAGTGAAAGTTTTGGAGCATTATCATTTACATCCATTACGGTCACACTAGAATTGATTGGTAAAACAAAGAAAAGTTAAAAAATTTATTCAATACTTACTTAATATGTTTAAAAGCATTTCTACTTTCTCCACTATTATATCCGTATTGATAGTTATCCCAAGCTTCAACAATGAGTAGATATGAACGTTTTTCTTCGCGATCCAATGCTTCTGAGATCTTTAATATTCCTGTATCTGGATCAATAGTGAATTTACCCTAAAACATACATGTTTGAGCAAAGTATTACATATTGAATGTATTATTTTGTTATATTATACTTGAGAACTTATTCTATCAAGTAGATAAGTGATTTTTCCAAAATCTCCCGAATCTGCGTCCTTTGCTTCTAAAACAGCAATGGTCTGTCCAACTGATATATTCTCAGGTATAGCAAGAGCTCTTGGTTCAGGTAAAAAATATGGGTTGTTATCATTTTCATCTAGTATTTGTATGTAAAGTTCTACTCGACTGGATCTAGGTGGTATACCGGAATCAGTTGCTTTCACCTTAAACGATAGTTAAGCTTCAAAATGGATTTTTTTAATGTTTCAAAACTCACCGTTAAATTTAACCATTTATAGATTTCCTGGTCAATTTTATTTGCAACAACTAAATCTCCTGCGTTACTATCTAAATGAATTAATTGTATAACTTCCGATTGGCCTTCTAAGGTATAAGTTACCGTTCTGTTTTTGTCTATATCGTCTGCTATAACACTTCCAATAACTACTCCATTCTTACTATTTTCCGTTATGGCATATCGATAATAAGATTTTCTAAACTTTGGATTATTATCATTTACATCTTCAATTTCTAATGTTAGTGACGCTAGAAGATATGAATGATTAAATACGTATGAACATTTTAAAAATGTAACTTACCTTTTGCAATTTGCGGACCTGTATCAGATGCAATATCTTCTACTATTACACCGAGATGAATCATTTCAGCTACCTCGCGATCTAATGGTTTAGCTGTTGCAAGGATTCCATCTATAGATCCCAAATTAAAAATGGTTGAACAATCGTAATCCGCCCTTCTTAATGAAATACCATGTTCAGTCTTTGCTTCACACATATTCGGATCTAGTTTGAATCTTAATGATGCAGAAGTATCAAGATCATTTGCTCTAAGTCGGGTGATGATTGTTCCAACCTTTAGTAAGGAAATATGATAATCACTATAATAAAATATTAATTTTTGTATTACCGGAATGTTTTCTCCCACTTTAATGGATCCAGGTTCAACAAAAGTAGGTGGTTTATTATTGACATCTAACACTGTAATGTTAACAGGTACTGAGGCATAAAGTTGTGTTTCTCCTGGCGCACTATCTAAAGCTACAACGTTGAGGGAATAATGCATTCTTTTAGGTTTAACTAAATCTGGATCTAAAGAGGCCCCTGGAGCAATCGAAATAGTACCCGATTCTGCACCAATAATAAATTTATCAGATGCCCCGTTTTGAATTCTGTATACTATGCGATTATTTGGAGACGAGCCATCCAAATCAATGGCTTTTACCTAAAGAACAAATCATTAGACACGTATTTTTAAGGTGGGCGTGTCTTATGGACCCTCAAAACCCTTGATACGGTGGGGTCAATTTTAGTAGATACTGTGCAAAAACTAATGGGCATGGGACACTGAGAAATTTGTAGTCTTATGTAGAATTTATCACAGATCTAGGTTCTGCATTCAGATTTCCAATCTCTTTTGCCAATTTTTCTATAAAATAAAAAAACCGTATCTACTTTTTTTTCGCTTTGCGCTTAATTTCTCTGCAAGTAGGCTGCGAATGGAAATGAAAGTTGTACAAATAAAAGAGCACATTATAGACGTATGTTTTACAGTTCCTCCCAAATTCTTGCAGTGTGCTGTCTTTACACTAAAGCAATTCATGTCAGTAGACATGATGATCATATTTACTTCTTTCATAATAGCTTGCTGGGGAAAGATGAAACCCATAAACCCCCTATTAAAACCCATGGAAAAACTTATGGAGAACAGGTTTCAAGCCTTAGAAAGGTAATTTGTACAACCGTTTAGTTGCAATCAATCGCAGGAGGTAACAGGGTCGGGTCGGGCGGGGGTGGTTGCTTGTCGGGTAGCGTGTGATAGTACATTAAAAGCTGCATGGTAGCCCAGTTACTTTATACAAAAAAAAAGGCCAAACCTCTAAAAGAATCCGACTGAAGATTCTTCTTCAGACTTGTCTTTATTTCGGCCTCAAAAACAATCTTGAAAAGTCCATAAAGCCAACTGGACGGCTACAGAAGTTATAGAAGGTCAAAGGTCACGAAAATCAGTTTTTCTCAAATATCTCGTAAACTATTGGTCTTACGTTAATTTTCGTCATTATAAAATTCGTTCATGAGCTAAATCTACACAAAAAAGTCCTATACAAAATTTACGTAGAACCAATAGTTTTTGAGATCTAGGGTTGAGCAATTTCGGAGCAAAGTGCATACGTATAGTATAGTGAAGTATACAGACAATAAGACCTAATTATCCATAGAAACATCGTTCATGCATATAATACTTGCATAATTTCTGTCTGAATTGTCCTTGGAAAGGATTCTTCTTCATAATAATAATGGTAATAGCCTTGATAGCAGTTGTTTAACATTCCAATGTAGGCTCATGGGTCCCTGTATAACTGAAAATATTGGATAACACGTCTTGTACGTTTGACATTCAGTTTAACGCTACATTTTGTAGAGTTTGGACGTTCTATTCATCTTGAAATATTTTATAATTCATTATAATGGCACGACTGCAACTTAATGGAATGATTGCCAACACTGTCTTTGACAAAAAGGACAGAGATATTATATCTTCAAATATTTCTCGGTAATTCATTATCCTAGACCTTTACACCATTTAATTAGTTTATTTCCAGTTTGGAAAAAATCTCCGTTCCGCTATCATCTACAGCAATGCCCACAGCATGATAATGCCACCTCTGCAGTTACATTGGTTGAAAATATTCGAAACATTCCAAAACACATTTTTGGTCATTACCTACATTGTAACGGTTACTTTTGCCATCACTTGGATACAACGGATGGATTCTATCAGGTGTTTCGAGAAACTGCCATTGCGCGTGAGCTATTCCTTGCTTTCAGTAGAATCTCAAACCAATCTAAGATATTGTTACCCAACATAACTTCCAATTACGCAGAAAACTTCACATCCGCCATGTGCAAGATGTTGGAAGGAAAACGAATAAATTTCTCAAATCGGGGAAACTATGAACACAAATTTCAGTCAGCCATTATGTAATACAGCTGTGAATGCTTCAGGTTCCCATTCGTCTACTCTCCTAAGTCACCTCCTACTCATCGCTTAATGTAGACGTCGGCTCAAACTTGCATGAAAAGGTCGAAGAAGAAAAGTGCCAAGGAACAAGCAGCTAGAAATTCCACTGTATTTACTAGCTGTATTATGGTTTCAAAGATAATTTTATAGAAAACTAACCAGAGATCAGGTTTTGCCTTCGTAGAATAAGTGAGCATTATTTTCGTTGTATGTCATTGAGCAGTACTTGAAAAAAGCGTCAGTAAACCGTTCTTAGTTACCCACTTAGTTATCATTTTTTCCAGAATTTTCCCAAAGTTCCGGGAGATTTTTGTTTCCAAAAGACACGCTCACCTTAATTGTATTTAGATGTTTGTTACCTGCAGTATCGATGTTCCGTCCGGTATTGTTTCTGGAATTGTTTTGTTATAAAATACATATTCAAAATATGGTGCGTGATCATTGACGTCGCTTAAGTATATTGTTAAATCAGCATCAGTATAAAAACTGGGGGTGCCCCAATCTTTAGCTCGTACGGTAAAACGTAAAACTCGAACATGTTCACTTGACGGGCCTTCTATTTTTTCAAAGTCTAATGGAAACTTTGGTCTTATAACGCCTGACATAGAATTAATAGTAAAATTGTGTTCTAACTCTCCGAAAAGTATGAACTCGATTTCACTGTTTTTAGTTCCTAAGAAAATAAAAGTATGCACTATAACTAGGAAATTACAATAATGAGAGTGTTTACCATTTAAATCTGCATCTCTTGCTTCAACTTTAAGGGGAACTTCGAAGTCCGGTGCGTTCTCCAATAAACGGGCTTCATAGTGCCCTTGAGTGAAAATTGGAGCATTGTCATTGACGTCTTGAATGTTAATAATCAGTTGAACTGAGTTACGATTACCTTTACCCAAATCATCTCTTGCTTCTACCGTAAGATAATGTCTTGATACCTGTTCTCTGTCCCAACTGGGCCCTCCAGCTTCTTTAACTGATATCACACCGGATACTGGATGAAGATATAATCTATAATCAAGATGTACACAACAAAATAATGGATTGAATGGTGGCTAAGTTTACATACAGATTTCCAATACTTCCTGCTAGATTAGTATATCTAACACCACGAGTACCATAGTTTTCGGAATCATCATCCAGAGCTTGCACCCACGCAATGGTAGTTCCCACTTCGCAATTTTCTGGTACAGTAACTTCGTATAAACTCTTTGTAAATTCCGGGTAGTTATCATTTCTATCTCGAATATATACAACTACAGGTACTTTACTCCTCTTCGGGAAATCCCCAATTGTCTCTTCCGCTATTAAAGTAAAATTTATATTGTTCACTTGCTCATAGTCTAAAAAGCTAGCGTTTCTAACTCGAATTAAAAATGTCGCTTCATTTATTATTTTTGATGGTGTCACTTCAAAAATATCATTTGCCCCTGAAAGATACAGCTGGAAGGTTCCGTTATTTCCCTGAAAATGCCCAGGTTAGCTGTCTGTAGTTTTGATTGGCCTAATCAAAAGTACTTACTTGATCATGATCGTATACTTCTGGTAAAGCATTATTTAGAAACGTAATTGGTGTGTTAGTTGGAGAATTTTCTGCAATTTCACATTCGTAGTGTGAGCTACGAAATCTTGGCGTTTCATCGTTTACATCTGTTATCATTATTGTAACTTCCGTAATTGCATAAGGGGTTGGTGTGATTTTACTACCAACTTCTGTTGCCTGTAATTTAAACGTTTTAACAAGCTGGCAAAAGTAAACTCTTTTTATGTTTGTGTCAGACATCTGGCTTTAGAGAATTTAGCAGATATCTAGTAAACCATGGATTTTTTCAAGGAAATTAAGACACTAATCATATCTACAACGACTTTTTCTAATTTAAAGATCCCTTTAGTTATTATTAGAAAAAAAGAAGAATTTTAAATAAGCTTGAAAAGAAGAGAAAAGAAACTTTAGACGAAAATGATGCTAACTTGCAAATAAAATTACAGCTTAACTACCAATTTCATTAATATGTATTAGTGTAATCAAATTATTAAATATGTACATTTATTAATGTATAAATATTCTTCAAGGAAAGTTGAGAGAAATTTAATGATGTAGTTAGTGTAAAATTAGAAGTAATGAGTGTACCAACGTATATGTTGTTTTTTTTGCAACTTTTCCGGTGATTGCAATGTATATTTAATTCTCACCGTAATTTGTAAGATGTAAGCACCGGAACTAGCGGATAGCGACTCTCTATCAAGGTTACTTGCTGTCCGCACCATACCGGTATTTCTTTCTACCGTAAATATTTCGGATTCCTTACTGATGCTATTCGATGTTATGGAATAGGCAATCGGATTATTAACTCCTCGATCTCCATCAACAGCCGTTACTGTAACAGTAATTATATGTTCGTCATATTAACAACTCAAAAAATAATGTTTTGTAGAAGACCCGTTTTTAAATCATAATATATTCATGAATCTTAAGGGTGGGATAACTTCACGGGTTTATAATGGATTTTTGTAAACTTTTGTATACATTATATAACAACTTCATCAAAATTTAGGTAAAGGATATTTTATCAGATTTTGATATTTGATAGTTGTTACGTTTTTCAAATAATAAAGATAAAAGTTGTTACATTGAAGTGTAGTATGTTAAATTTGATTTTCGACAGAGAAAAGAATCGTTTATTAATGTAAATACTTTTTTCCTTGACATAACAAACCGTACACTGAAGTAGAAATGGATATACTAAACATTTAAACAAGATAAAAAGTCTCTGAGATTGAAATTACTAGTTTTACGTCTTCTGAGAAAGAAGAGCTTTTGCTGTTTTGCAGATTTTCCAAAATCACCAGTGCGCCTGCTTTATTGGTTTTTCTTTGCAAAGATCCATTAAGCAGGGGAAGTCCGTGTAATTCAGACCAGTTTGTAATTTGAACTAGTTCGATATTACTTCTTTTTCTTTTATTGATTAAATCTGTTTTTAGCACATCCTTCTCCAAATATGCCCTAACCATCGTATCCTTTGTGCTTTGATAGCTGATGTTATTTTAGGCTCTTTAAACAGTTCGTAGATCTCTTCATTTGTCCCCCTCTGCCACCAATCCTCTATCTTCCTCCCACCAAAAATCCTTCTTAACATCCTTCGTTCCCACACTTGCAACTTGATCTCCATCTTTTTTATTATCACCCACGTTTCACTCGCAAACAATACTATAGGTCTTATCACTGTTTTGTAAATCCTTAACTTTGCTTTTTTTGACACTATTTTAAATGTCAGTCTTTTTATCAGAGTACTTGCACGTACGGAACCTTTTCTAATTATTTCTTTAATCTTCGCATCCCACTGTTTCATAAATAATGGGCCCCAAGTATTTGTATCTGTCCACTCAAAGAATTTCCATTCTTCCTAGATCTTGATCTTCGTCTAACACTATTTTATCACTTATTCCTCTTCTCCATGTTGTTCCCATGTCCATATATTTTGTTTTGTTACTGTTCATTTTAAACCCACCTTCACACCTACTCTCTGTAAATCTCTTATAGCCCCGGTAAATTCATGTTTTGTTCTTGCTAATATAGGCACATCGTCAGCAATACACTGATGACTTCTGTTGTAAACTGTTTTCTTTGTCTGTACGCTGCTTTCTCTTATCACCTTCTCTAGAACGAAGTTGAATAAAACTGTTGATAGTGGGTCGCCGTGTCGTAAACCTCTATTCACTGGGAAGCTGTCTGTTAATGTTCCATTTACTCGTACCTTATGTCGGGTACTGTTTAGCGTCATCTTCACCAGTTTAATTCTCTAAGTATGTTATACATTTGGTCCCGTTTTATCTTATCATATGCTTTGGTAAAATCAATAAAAACAATATAGAGACTTATTCTATGTTCCATACAGGCTTACTATATGGATTTGATTTATTACTGACCTTTCTTTTCTAAAACTGGCCTGATAATCTCCTGTTATTTCTTCCATATGTACTTGTAGCTTATGTTTTATTAGTATAGCTAGTACTTTATATACTATATCTAAAAGTGCAATCCCCCTATAATTTTCACACTTTTTGCTATCTCCTCCTTTTAGAAGTGGATGTATCACTGCCTCTTCCCATCGCTTTGGCATTTCTTCTGTCCCAAACTATTTTTATTATTTCTATGATTTCCTGCTGTAATCTCTTTTCTCCAAATTTAATCATTTCCGTACTGATACTATTTTCTCCTGGGCTCTTGTTTTTTTTAAACCCATTATAACTTTCTTTATTTCTTCCTCCTCTGGTTGTGTTTCACTCCTTTCTTCACTACCCTCTTCTTTACTTTCTGGCTGGTCATCACTAAAATCTTTTCCAAATACGTCTTGAAAATATTCTTTCTGTCTTACCTTTACTTCTTCTGTATTACCCATTAGGTTTCCTTCTTTGTCTTCAATAAAAACTGTTTTTGTTTTGTATCATCTTCTTTCTTCTCTTATTTCTTTAAGAAATTTTTTACTATCTTTTTTTAAATTCCCTTTCCATTCTTTCTATTTCTTTCTCTAAGAATTTTTTCTTCTTTTTTATACATACCTGTTTAACTTTCTTCCTAGCTTCTTTCTATACCTCTTTGTTACTATATGAGGGATTGTTTAGTAATTCTAATCTTGCTCTTCTCCTCTCGTTTAGACACTCTCTACATTCTTTATCAAACCATTTTTCTTTCTTGCTACCTTCTTTTCTTTTTACTATACAGTATGTCCAAGATAAGGATGCACAGCATGGGGATCTTAGAAACGGTAAGAAATACAGGATCGGTTAAATGGAATGAAAGTTGGCTATTTACAGGAACTTTTTGTTGGCGTTTGTAAAATCCAGATATCTTGAATAGTTTCAGAGATATTTAAAAAAAAGTAGATTTCTTGATTATTTTCCATCATCAAGCTCATTTTTTAAATAGGCCGAAAAACAATTAAAAATTGTTTTGAATAGCTTTTGTTGTCACAATTCTAATAATATAAACATGATATTCTATAGATATGTATTCTCTTTCAGTTTCATTACATTAAGAAAGTGGTCGGAATCTATATCTGCCCCTTTATATACTCTGACATCTATGTGTTGCTTTTCTACCAAAAAGTGATCTATTTGGTTTAGTGTTTCGCCATCTGGTGATCTCCAAGTGCCTTTATGTATTTCTTTATGTGCAAATATTGTGCTGTTCTGTTTTAATTAGTTGGTTACTTTCTTCTGGCTCTATCTTCATTTAATTCTATTCTGGTGTTTTTAAATTTTCTTGTGTAATAGTCTTGCCAGGTGTCGAGAACTTCTTTAGTTTTAGCTTTTAGATTGTTGTTGGCATTTCTTACTCCCTTCATGTTTTTCCTCTTCCTTCTAAGATTTTTGTTTGGTTTTATTTCTACATCGGATGTATTCTTCTTTATCTTGTTGTGATTTTGTTTATAAGTATTTTCTTCATGCTATTTGGTTCTTTCTGACTTCTTCCTTCACCTCTTCATTCCATTAGCTAGTCCTTTTTGTGTCTTCCCTTTATTTGTTAACTCCGCATATTTCCTTTGAAGTCTGAAGGGGTTAAAATCTTTTAATGGTGAAAAATAAAACTTGAATTGATCAAGCGTCTTTTAAGAAAAAGTAAAAACAAGGCCCTCAACAAATTTGCGTGTTACTTGTTTAACACAGTGTATAATACATTGTAAGGAAGAGGTCAGATAAATATTAAAATATAAATATTAACCCTTTTACCCCATCTGGATTCTCAAATTACGCAAATGCGCGCCATAGTAATGATAATAAACCAAAAGCTTATAACAGCTTAATTAAAATTTAAATTCACTTGTTGGCTTTGAATGCAAATGATAATTAACAAGGGGGGAAATAATAATAACTATAAATTGAGGGATTTTTCACGATTTACGACATACCTTGCAATACGGTGGTCCCAATAGGAGCATCTTCAGCTACCCTAACTACTGGTTGTACACGAACAAATTCAGGGGGCTGATCCTCTATATCTTCCACCTTAATAAGTAAAGTTGCCGATCCCGTGTTTACCCTTCCTTGTTTTGCCCTATCTACGGCCAACACTTTTAATTGGTGCAAAGTTTGCTTTTCATAATCCAATGATCCTAAATCGATAAAACATAAAATTTTAAATTCTAAATAAATTTATTTTGAAAGTTACCTATTAAACGAACAATTCCTTTTCCAGATGTAGTACTAACGCTAAATACAGGTTTTTCTGAATCGAACTCCTGAAGATGATAAACAACTTGTCCGTAAGCACCTTCATCAGCGTCAGTAGCTTGCAGCGTAGCAATAATTCCAGGTTGTGCATCTTCGCGTAAGGTAACTGTCGATTGATACGGTTTAAATACTGGTATGTTATCATTTACATCTTCTACAAGAAGCAGAAGACTTTGTGTTACATAATTTCCTTGACCTAAACGACCGTCGGTTAGTGTTAGGACTAGAGCGTATTCATCGCGAATCTAAGAAATAAAAAAAATGTCGTAAACGATTTAATGGTTAATAAAAAGTACATTACGTTACCTCGCGATCGAGTTCTTGGTTAAGGTAAACGTTGGCTTCGCTGGCGGATGTGCTTTCCACGCGGATCACGTCGCTTCCGGACTGTTGTCGTACACCAAATTGTAATTTATCTCCATCTGGATCTACCCCACGCAATTTGTAAATTATTGTACCTGTAAATTGTAAAAATTATATTAATAACAACCAAATTAATTCATTAAGATGTTAAATTCTATTTATTTTTGTTTGTTTTTACTGATGTACGGTAATCACGTAAACCAAAGTTAAATTGTAAAAAGATTAGAAATGAAATTTATCAACACAATAAACAATAATATTATGTTTGTCAACATTGTTTTAAACTATAAATTATAGTGAAGAAAAGTTTTTTGAGATAAACCAAAACGTGGTTGGAATAATATATAAGAGTAATTTTGAAATTATTCCCGAGAGAAGTTTATAACTAGTATTTCAGAATTATACGTAGTTTCTGTTCATTCTAGGTTGTAAACTTTCATTAAATGTTAGTTTTTATCGTTTAATAAAGTTTCCAGAAACCAAAAAAAAAACATTTATAAGGTGGTAGACACTACACAAAATTTCATCTCAATAGCTTACGTTGTTTTTGAAATACTTACAAATAACGAAAAAAATAAATCAACCTTACTTGAACGCACTGTATCTTGGTAATGGTAAATCGCGAAACAAAAAACTTTATGCGGGAAAGACCTGCTATGAAACACTTTACCTAAAAAATACTTTCACAATTTTCAAAAACATTCCACAAATGAATTGAATAGAAAACTAGGTTATTCATAATAATTTGTTCTCGTATAGTAAATTTAAAATTATACAATTCCAGAAAATCCGTAAAAGTAAAGTAAAATAATTAGTAATAGTGAAAATAATTCAAAATTGGAGTGAGTAGCTAAGACTCTAAAAAAAACAAGTACCGAAAACTAAGTCTTGCTTATGCCGTGCTGCAAAGCTGGTGTATCGAAAGTGATAAATTGCCAATGTGCGTCCAACTGGAAACGGTTCGGGAACATTTAGCATGTACAATCAACCTTGCAACCCAAAACACGCAAACGGATCCAGAATTCCTTAAACAAAACGCTAGCACTTTCCTTTCTCACATTCACGACCAAACCCTCTCCAACTGGCCTCCCCTCAAACGCACACTCCAAGCAGCTTCACAAAACATCGGCTTACCCCCAGGAAACGTAAACATCGGTGACGGAATAGCACTTGCGACCGGGCTATAGACGGAGAATTCAAGCCTGGAAAACCTGGAATTCTCATAAGACCCCCCAGAAGTGGCAGGAGTTCACCACGGTACAGAAACAAACCTCAAAAATCATTAGATCTAAAAAACGCCACTACGATCAGAACAGGCTTGCCGAAATCGAACAAGATCTCAAGCAAAATAATACCAGAAATTTCTACAGGACATTTATAAAAGAACTGTCAAACTATTATGTTCCTAGCCCCTGTTTCAAATGTCCGGATGATACTCTGGAAACCAATAATAAAGAAAACTGTAAGCTTTTAGCGAATTACTTTAAGGACCTTTTAAACTGTGAACCCTATAAAGACCAACTCTGTTTGGAAAAACCCGAACCAAACTCCGATTCTGAACCCCCGTCATTAGAGGAAATAAAAAAAATCAATAGGTGAACTTAAAAATAGCAGAGCCCCGGGGGAAGATAATATAATAGCCTAAATGATAAAAATAGATGGCATGAACCTCGTCCAGAATATTCAAGCAATCTTAATTCATATCTGGATCACTGAAACAATCCCTGAACACTGAAAGTATGCTTTAATCCACCCACTACACAGGAAAGGAAATAAAAGAGATATTAAACAATTACAGAGGAATTTCTCTCCTAGCAGTTGCTTTCAAAATTCTCTTTAAAATCTTACTTAGGAGGATTGAAAAACAAACAGACCACCTAAATGGCAAACATCAGGCAGGATTCAGAAAAGGTAGATTGTGTGCAGAACAAATACTGAATCTAAAAACCATCCTCCAAATTTCCAAAGGCAGGCAAACGGCGATCACCTATGTGGACTTCAAAAAAGCATATAATTCAATAGACACAGCAACGCTTTTTAGTGTATCAGAAAAACTTAAAGTTGAGAGAAAAACAAGAGGACTAATCAAACAAACATTAACCAACCACCACGTCAAAAGTTAAACTCTTGGGCGAAATATCTAAACCTTTTCATATCAAAACAGGAGTTTGACAAGGAGACGGACTTTTACCTGTACTATTTAATCTTGTATTAGAAAAAGTAATTAGGACCTAAAAGAAAGAAGTAAAACGAATTACCTTGGGCAAACTTTGCAACAACAAAATTCACTTGCGTTGCTTAGCCTTCGCAGATAACCTAGCAATTCTCTCCAATGACAGAAAGAAAACAACCACGATGTTGAGAAACTGCATAAAATTGCAGCCAAAACTGGGCTACAAATCTCTTATGCAAAAACTCAATACATGGAAGGGTCTCTTCGTTACCTTATAGGCAACCTATGACAACAAAGTTCGGAAACATACCTCAAGTACCTAAATTCAAATATCTAGGAGAGATAATTCATCCCTCATGATTAAATCGGTGAAGCAAACGTAGAGAGACTCTCTAAATTACCAAAGTCCTATAGAATTACGTGAAACAGATACAACAAAAAAGTCAATATCCCATAACCCAAAACTAAAACATTACAACACAGTGCTCAAACCAGAAGCGCTATATATGCATGGCCTTCCAGTGACGAAGATCTAGAAAAAGACAAACAAATCAGAGCTTACTCAAACAAACATCCTTGGTAGGATGTTACAGCAGTCGCCAAGAAAAGATAAAAAAAATAACAGAAGAACCATATCAGATTACTACAACTGACAGTCCTAGATGAAGCTGACAAACCTGACAAAGGCAATAATAGCAACAACACTCCAACCAACAATAAAGAACCAAAACCTCCACCAATTTATATACATAGCGTACAAAACTATCAAGCAATTATTGGCAACAATGCGTCAGTCGTTGAAAGCGAACAATATCACATCAAAGCCATGTCTGATAACCATCAATTGAGGAGACCAATTAGACATCTTTGGAACAAAAAAATTATCCACCACACCTACTAGCTGAAACAAGAAAAAGCCTACAGGGTAGTGCTGCGAGACCTTCACCACTCAATGCCAATAGAATAAATCATAAAGGCACTAGAATTCAAAGAACACAAAGTCAGAAACATAATAAACGTTAGACATCGAGGTGACAAAAGATCCCTACCAATGTTCTTTGTAGACCTCTAGCCAGAAACAAACAACAAGAATATCTATAATCTTCAGTGCTTATATAAATTCAAAGTAAGAGTAGAACCTCCAAGAAAGAAAAAGAAGATTATACAGTACACTAGATGTCAAGAGTACGGCCATAGCAAGACTTACTGTATGAAAGCACGTAAATGCGGCGCACGAAATCATGCACAAAACCCAAAGATACACTGGCTAGACGTGCACTCTGCAAAGACCAACACCCATCAAACTATAGAGGCTGTCAAGGCAACAAAGATGTGCCCCAAGCAAGGTTTAGAGATAACAGAAACGCTGCAAGAAGCCTAACCTACTATAACATAAAGAAGAGCATCTGTCTAAGTACTGCAGTTTGATTGCGATGACGTGTAAACAAACATTGCGCAGTTACAGTTCTGCAAATAGCAGAAACGCAATAGGTGAAACATCACCTTGAGGCGCCAGTGGTTAAAGTATGTCTTGTTATTTAACTTTGCGAAGAAAATTGCAAAAAAGTTTCAGATTACATTTGCAACTATTTTCTTAAATTCCCAATAGAGGTGTTTTTCTCCTATTATCCACTTTCACTGATGCACCAACTCAAAAGAGTCACAATATCAAATGAACACACAGTATTTGTTACATCGACAATTTAAAAATACAGCGTGACCAAATTAAGAAAAATCTCGTAAAATATACAAACTAATAATTATTTCAATAACAAACGACGTCGACCAATTAGAAACGTAATTTTACTTGAGTAGAGTAACTGATAAAATTCTGTTTTTGTTTTAATTGACTCCTCGTTCTTTACTGTTTATCAGTAGGCATAATTATCTAATCCGGCACATTTATAGGGGAGGTCCTAAGAATCTGCTCCCTTCACAGTAGTAATAGTAATAGAAAAATACTAACAAATATAAAATTCTGGGTAAAAGCATTTTGATCTTTTGCATCAAAATTTTTCCAATTACTTTTACTTTTGTCTATTACTTTATGCTTAAGAAATGCTTTCCAATGAAACAGGTCTTCTCCTTGATAAGTTTTGTGAATACGTCACTGACCCATCAATAGTTTTATGACAACGAAGAGAAAATTATGAATTCGTTTTGAAACTGGAAGTATGAGCAAAAATTGTGGTAAATTACATCCTGAAAGAAAGAAATTAATTCTGAATCCTCCGATGTCAATGTCGATGAAATATTTACATTGCCAACGACGTCAGAGTTTTTTACGCAAATTGGAGGAGATTTAGATTCCAACCACAGAAACCCTTTCCTGCACAAAGCTATTCCAAGTATTCGGAAATGTCGGTGGAAATTTCTAAACTTCTTTTACGATGACCTTATCAACTTTCTTCTGAAATAAACTGCTAAATACGCACAATTTAGGAATTATCCCGATCCATGCATAACATATAATGAAATAAAATGTTTTCTGGCTATTCCTATTTTTTCTACATCTAATCCGTTGCGATACCTTTCCCTAAAGTTCGTTTGTTATAGCTTATACACTCTGACACTAGGGTTTCTGTGCTTTTCTTCTTTTTTCTCTCCCCTTAGAAATGGTTCTCTTTTTCTCTGTAGCTTGATGTATACTAGACAATGGTCAGAACCTATTTCAAACCCTGTCTTTACTCGTACATCTTTTATTAGCTTACAGTACTCTCTTCCAATCAACACTAAATCGATTATTGACCTTTCTTCTCGACTGTCCATGTTGCGCTTAACTTTGTGTATTTCTTTATGCTTAGAAAATGTGTTACTCACTATCAGATTATTATCAACACAGAAATCTATGACTCTCTCTCCGTTATTATTTCGCTTCTCCTCACCAAATCTACTCACCGGAAATCCCCTCTCAGCAAAGGTACCAACCCTGCCGTTAAAATCACCATTATTAATAATTCTGTATTTATCGTATCCACAGGTTATTCCAGAAACTTTCCTTTTGCTGATTGCATTTATTTTCGGAAGTTCCATACTCAACAATTACCAATAATTTTCTACCGTCTTTCCATACTAAGTTTAGGCGAACAAATCTTTCAGATATAACTTCCCACTTTTTAATATTATACAGAAAATTCTTATGCATCACTATTGCAACACTGGGACGACCCCGCTCATTCACTGCCACACCTCCGTATATCATCAGATGTCCATTCCTCATCGCCATGTTTTTACTTCCCTTCTTTTTGTTTCAGTTAGGCCCATCACTACAATTTTTGCTCTTTCAAACTCTTCTAACATCTTTTCTTCCTTACCATTTAGTCCTCGGACATTCCATACACCCATTCCAATATCATCATTTTTCTCGTTTTTTACCTTATTCATAGCAGGGTTGTTGCCATGAGACTTCTTCAGTTTTACTGCCTCTCCACAGTTTTTGGCATAATCTCGTGATTTTTGGATTCTGCCAGTCTTTCTCCCCTTCTCCCATCTCCACTGTATTTCATCCACCGTAATTCTTTGGAATCCAATTTTGACTTTTCCTTTCTTTTCTGCACTGTTTTTTATTTTCTGTTGTACAGCCATTTTGTTTTTTGTCATTTCACTATTTATAAAGATTTTCTCTAAATGTTCCTTCAATTTGTGTTTGTCTCGTATTACTCTATCCTTTGCCTGAAAGTTCTCTAACTCAACTTTGCATGCTGTTTGGCGAATTTTATATGTATCTTTCGCTTGTAGTTCCACACCTACTTCATATCTTATGAAGTTCTCCATGCCTTCTTTCAAAGCATATCTATCATCCGTGTAGGGAAAAACTAACTGAAAAAAAGAGAATAATTTAGAAAAGCTATGGAAAATCTATAAGAACACCATTTGCAGAGTAGGAGAGTTAATATGTGGGTCATCAATGAATAACAATACTAAGGGGACAGGATGGTGGAATAAGAACATTAAGAGAGAAATACTAGAAAAGATTAAATGGAGGGCGTACCTGGGCAATAAAAATGACGATAACTATAAAAAATATAAACAACGGACAATAATAATAAAAGAGCTGGTTAAAGAAGTAAAAGTGCAACAATCGAAAGAATTTGGACAACAAATGGAACAAGATAGAAGAGGAAACGCTAAATTGCT
This sequence comes from Ignelater luminosus, assembly GCA_011009095.1. Classification (NCBI taxonomy): domain Eukaryota; kingdom Metazoa; phylum Arthropoda; class Insecta; order Coleoptera; family Elateridae; genus Ignelater; species Ignelater luminosus. The sequence continues at coordinate 90,388 of VTPC01001100.1, forward strand.
CTATAGAACCTTAAAGAGTATTAGGCTAAAGAAGAAATGCGAACTACAACATATAGAAGACGAGAAAGGTAACTTACTGACAACAAATGACCAGATAACTAAGAGATGGCAAAAATACTTCGCAGAAATATTAAATGTTGGGACAAATTCCAATGGCAGACCTGTCAGGCTAGAAACAATTCCAAATATTATAGAATGTGAAAGGCAAAATATAACAAAGGATAAACTTGTGCAAGCTATAAAAGAACTTAAAAACGGAAATGCGACTGGAAGCGATAATATTAAAGCTGACATAATTAAATATATGGGAGAAATTTTTCAGCTGCTGCACAAAATATTATATCATGCCCATATTTAAAAAAGGTGGCCCCAAGAAATGTCATAACTACTGCTGCATTTCGATATTGAGTGTGACAAGTAAGCTCTACGAAATAATATTGGAAAGAAGGTTGAGAAAAAATAGAAGGTACACTCCTCTTCAAATCGGGGAGAGGACCGACAGATTTGATAGTTATTTTTAGTAAGGCAGCTGACAGAGAGAGTTGGAAAAAGTGATGATAAATTGTTTATGCATTTTATCGATCTGGAAAAAGCATTTGATAGCGCCCGTAGAGGAAATATGAAAAATCCTGGAATAGAGAGGAGTGGGAAATATGCCGATACAAGCAATCAAAAGTATATACCACTGCACCATGAACATAATTAGGACAAACAACAAGGTATCCGACGAGTTCATCACTGCTACTGAAGTAAGGCAAGGCGGAATACCAAGTCCCCTATTGCTAATGAATTTTCGAAGAATTCCATTAAGTTCAAATGGTAAACAATCTACTCCATGCATTGTTTTGAACATCTGTTTACTTTCTTAACGATGATTTTAAACAATAATTACACAAATATTAGATTATTTTTTTT
>VTPC01001100.1:115757-134859 GCA_011009095.1 Ignelater luminosus
CACAGCTAAGAAAAAAGCATGGGAAAAATTTGATTAGATTATGGAAGAAAATGCTACTAAGTTATAAAAGCTTGCAAAAATAAAACAAAAAGGCGACTCATTATAATGCAGAAGGAGTACTCATAAATCACCTAGCATTTGCAGACGACTTAGCTCTGCTAGCAAAGGAGAAGGACGACTTATAACACAATCTACAGGTCTACAACGAAGAACTAAATAGACATTAATTGGAAGGAAAAAAGTTCTGGCTAATATCAAAAACTGCCGAACACATAAACAAACATTAGGTTAGAGCATGAAGAAATTAAACAAGAAAAACAGTTTAGATACTAAATAGAGGAGAGAATTAATGTGACAACGAAATTATATTTTGGGCTAAATAGGTATATCCTGAATAAAAAAAGAAATATTTACTAAAACAAAGATAAAATTGTGTAACTCACTATACATTTCCACGTTGAGTTATAGTTCAGAGCAAAAAACAAAGAGTAAAATCCTTTGATTAAAAAATATACAAATCAATGCGATGGTTTAGAATGCCAATATTAAGATTGGCCAAAAAAGTATGAAAAATAGAAAAAGTAAAATAGAAAAACAAAGCTAGATGGAATTGGAAGATATTTGAAACAGATGGGACTCATGTTTCAGGTGATCCAAAGCACTTAACACGGAATCACTTTCTGATTACACCCCATATGCTACTGTGCCATGTGTTAAAATAGAAGAAACAACTCTCTATTTGCTAAGTAAATTAAATCTGCTCAAAAACTTGCAGATCAGTTTTGGTTTAAATTGAAAACTTGTTTTTCTACAAAAGTTTGTAGATGAAACAAAATATCATTTAGTAGTTCACAGTTTTTAAATTTGAAAGTTTTCATTTGAATTTACAAACTCAAGTACTAAACTTTTTTCTCTAAACGAGCCATGAACTTAGAAAGACGGGTCTCATTATGGCCCTTTTAGACTATGTTGCAAATTTGCGAAGTTCCTTATAACTATCAGTCAACGTAAGGTAACTAGAATGTAGTAGGTGCCTGCGATACTTCAAGTTAAGTGGAACAAGCTTTAATACATTTATTCAAATCAATCTGTCTTGTAATCATTCTCTTTTTTATATTTTCACATAAGTGACATAAAATATCCTCTCTACATGGCTCAGCCTGCATAATTGATATGTAAGTACAAAGTTTTAAGTAAAACATCGTAGTTGTAATTTGTTCTGTAATTAAATACGCATTTGAATAAAGAAACCCAACATTATCTCGAGGCTTGTGACAGTAATATAAATTTTTAGACTGAAAATTCTTAAATTGCAGTTGTAATCTCTGTAATAACTTCTGACACAGCCGGTATGTTTTATCGAACTGACTTTACGCAACTTACTTTACGAAATCAAGGAAACACGGGATTCGTGCTATTAGTATTGTTGTGCTTGTGATGTGAGCCTACATATAGCATCAAAGCACGAAAGGAATTCAATTACGAAATCATTACACTATTATTATTATTATTATTATTATTATTATTATTAACGTACAAATGATTAAAGTTTATTTCATTTTATATTATGCGTTAATCATTTATTAGTGCCAATTATAATCAACTATGAAACGTAAAAAATTAAAGTATAATGCAATTTTTTCTTATTATAATAATTTAAATTTGATTACTGACTATTCTTTACCCTATAATTTAAGTTAAGTAATTTTGCCTATTATAATTCGTAATTAAATTTTATATGCTGACCCCGAAAAATTAAACTTGCTCTATTTAGTTCATTATTGTTTTGCGGTTAAAGTTTGTTTTAGGTGTTAAATGCGGATCAATGATTTTATTGAAATTCAGCTATTGCACAAGGAGAAACTTGCAACTGTTGCAGTTTTACGTTCGAGTGGTTTTAACTAGTCTAAATTTGGAAACGTTAACGTTGTCTTGTTACATGTATTTTCTTGATTTTTGCATTTTATCGCATTTTCTAATCTGTTTAAAATTTAAATCTTCTAGATTTCCCTGAAACTGCTAAAAGTAGGTCACACAAAGTGAGTTTTCTAGTTTTATATTTCTGTAAAAATTAAACAAACACCATTTTATGAGCAAGGTGAGACTACAGCCAACTATGATTTCCATTTAAACAAGCCCAAGTTTATGTCATAAGTGAAAAATGGCAAACTATTTAAAAAATTGGATTCAACTATCTCATTAAAGAACATAATTATCTACGACTTTTGCCTTTACACTTTTATTGAGTCTTTCCATTCCAAAACGACCGACAATCTCCCATTTTGTTTGCAAATTAGTAAAAATATTTTTTGGTCAAAAAACGAAAACGTGTTTTTAGTTTTGAAATTCACGATGTTTTCCGAAAGTCCCTGTCTTTAACCGTTCGTATCTGGAGAACGGTAAGAGATAGTGAGATGCAGTTTTGATCATTTATGAAGGATGATAAAAGCGTTCACAATCATATTTTTGAATTACAAATGAATGCCTTCGAGAAATTTGAAAGGCTGATAAAAACTAAAAATCTAAACGTTTTGATTAACTCTTATAGATTTTTTTCAGTTGTTTATTAAAAATTTACGGAGATATTTTTTTGATATAAGCCAGAACTAAATTTTCAAATGTAAGTTATATCAGGTCTAAGATTCGGAAATAATTATTAATTACAAACAAGCCAAAACAGTTGGTCGATATCTGGGTTTCGCTTAAAATTGTTACAAGAATGAAAAACGTTCTGAGATACAGAATGTCAGAGTTTTAATTGAAAATTTTTTGTTTTTTCTCCGTTAAATTGGATGTAAATTCCAAAACTAGACACTGAAGGTCTTACTTAGTGGATGTTGCAAATGTTGCATTTGCACACCTAATCAAAATTGGAAACGATGTTTTGTTTCTATCGAATTTTACACTTTAAGTGTAATGTAGAAAAAAAAAATTAAGCAAAGTTCTCATAAATTTAAAACATTTATGTTTATTTAAAATCTTGAAGAAAACCACACCTGAATAAGGTGAAATACAGAGAATGCATCAATTAATTACAGTATACTCAGGAGAGCCCTCTTAAACTGTCCGGACATTTGCTCTGTCCTAAAGTCAACATTGAACTGCCATTTTAGTGTACGACCGTATACAGAATTTTCTTTTTACAAAATCAAAAAACAACTGTTATCATGTATTACTTTTTTTAGTAAGAAGACATTTTTACCAAGTAAGAGCAATACTGAAAACTTACAGAAAAAAGAGGAGATCCACAACAATGTCCTTCGTCGCGTCAGGATTAACTGGGTGTTAGACGAGCAGGCATTGGCGTTGCCACCGATATAGCACGCACCTCTTTGGGGACCGTTTCTCCGTAGAATTACCATGCAGGAATCTGCATGGGTTTAAACGTTCCCGGTGATATCTGCACAGGGCTACTGGAAGACACAACTGTCAACCAGGTCAAGGTAGACTACACGTCCAACTGCCCCCTAGCACATAGCTAACTATTGCAATTTATTAAACAAGAGTTCCTTACACACACGCAGTGGAAAACACGAAACCAATAAATGACAAAACATACATTAGTGATGACACAAGCCAAGTAGCTTGATATTTTTTAAACTACGTGACTTGACATCCGGTTGCTATTACTTGATGTCTGAAGTCAAGTCAAGTTGCACTGCAATTCGACACACCAACTCCACACTTCATGACTGACTTTCTACATTTTACGTTTCTAAAAGAAAACTGAGAAAATGATTTATAACACAATAGTAGAAAGTACGGATAGGAGATGTGGGGAATGACAAATAAAAATACGAACAAATTAAAGACAATTGAAATGGATTTCATTAGAAGAAGTTGTAAAATCTCCCGCAGTCAACACGTCACAAATAACAAAATTCTAGAGAGAATGGAAGTAAATAGAATCATAATAGAAACCATAGAAGAAAAAGATTGAAGTGGTATGAACACACTTAAAGACTACCAAAAAGAAGATGGCCAAATGACTGGAAACTGCCATATAAACGGAAGAGGGGAAGACCAAAATCACATGGCGAGACGGGGTACAGAAAGCAATGGAAGATAGACAATTATGACAGGAAGATATAGAAGACAGAAGGCTGAAGAAGAGGCACCGAGAAATTTTGGGGTTTGTTTATGTTTTTTTTTGTGCCTGCCTGTTGCAGCTGTGTGAGGGCAAACCTTATTGCCACACAATGCAATTCTGTCTGACAGATGCGTAAAAATTATAAAACTACATATTATAACAGGGTAGGCGTAAGTGGACTTCATAAAAAATTAGAAGAATTTACAATCATTTCTTAATATTTCAAAACCAGGATGTCTAACCAGACAAGCGACTTGTGGACTTTTGGCTTGTATCCCATATTAGCATGGGACCTCCATTTGTCGCAGACAATTAGATAAGATGTAAATTGGACATCCTATTTTAATTCATACTTCGTCATATTGTTTTTGCGCAGAAGTTGTACATATCCATTAGACGTCCATGGAATGACCATAGGTGCCGACGATTATGACGGCGTAGAGATTCAGTATCAGACGTTGTTTTCCAAATATTGGAAAAACGATAATTGTTGAAAGAAATCTTGATACTTTCAGGGTTGCCTGTCCTAAGATCTTAAAAAAACTTTGATTTGTCTTGGAAATACTAACATTATCCTAATTTAATTTTAATTTTAATTATGATATACGTGAATAAAAATTTTGGTTTCATAAGAATTGGAATGGAAAAGCAAATAGCAAAATACAATCAGCTGTGCTGCCTAGTCAACATAATTTTAAGTTTACATCATGAAAATGTTAATGGGAAAAGAGGGTTTGGCACAAATAGATTCATATTGACAGACCGTTCCATCATGAATGAAAAAATATAATTGTTACTATAAGAATCATTTAAGACAATATTCAAAATCCAAATAATATTTCCTTTTCCCATAACTACGGTACTCACTAACAAAGTAAAAATATCTAAACAACAATATCAGCTGTTCCTAGAAGACCAAAAACAAAAAGAAGACAAAAACAGCAAACCCATTAGTAACAGAAGAAAAAAAGAAAAAGAAACAAAGTGAAACTTAAATGAAGATGTAGAATATAGTAAAAGAAAACATGGAAAAATCCATAATTTTGCTAGTTTTGACCGACCTGTCCTGAGCTAGCTGGGCCGCTTGAACCCAAGAGTACCCACGCACTCTTAGGATAGAGCTGATGTTATCAGCCCAGATAGTCCGTTTTCTTCTACGAGATCTTATTCCTTTTACCCTCGCTTCGAGTGCTCGTTCTTGAGTACATGAAGTCTTCCATGCGCTGGACATGGCCAAACCATCTCAGCTGGAACGCCCTAACCTCGTCCAACAGAGGGTCCACTCCGAGATCTGTCCTGATCCTTGATTTTCGGATACGATCTCTTCTAGTCTTCTCAGCTACTCCTCTCAAATACCTAATCTCGGCCGCTTGAATTTTGCTTTCAAGCTTGCTAGTAAGGCTTCATGTTTCACAGCCGTAGGTGAGAATGGGTAGGTGTGTTGTTTTGTACACTGCAAGCTTTATATCCCCACTGACCTGTTTTCTCAGGAACTTAGGCCTGATGGCGTGCAGCATCCTAATCGTTTCTAAACTCCTGGCATTCATTTCTGTGCCGAGCTTTCCGTCACTAGAAATCCACACACCTAGATACCTAAATTGGTGCACCTGTTCCAAAGGTTGTATTTTGATCATGATACGGTGGGTACACCGTTCTCTAGATATAACCATTGTCTTGTTTTTGTTTATGTTTGCTTTCAGCCTTACCTTCTTCAAGGCCATAATCAATAGTTTAAGATTCTATTGCAACTTGTGAACTGAGCCCGCTATCAATACTACATCATCGGCATAGATCAACAAATTTATTATTATCGAAATCAGTCGCCAATTTCTTGAAACCTGAACATTTCTTCAATGCCATGTCCATAAGTGCGGTGAACAACAAGGGCTCAGGATATCTCCTTGCCTTACTCCCGAGTTAGTACTGAACTGCTTTGAGGTACAATGATTGAATCTTACTCCACTTCTGCAGGTCCGATAAAAGCTTTTAATTCTCTTGGTCAGTTCGTTTGAAACGCGGTAACTCAGAGCTTTCCATATGGATCCCCAGTGTATCCAGTCAAACGCCTCAATATCAATAAATCACAAATGAAGTTCTTGATTATACTCTATAATTTTCTCCGTAGCTTGCCGAATCACAAATATGACGTCCTGAGTCCCTTGGTTAGGTCGATAGCCGCAATAAGCTTCTTCCAGTTTTGCCTCCATTTGTGTTCTTAGCCTCTTTTCGAGTATACGTTCATAGACCTTTCCGGGTACACTGACATGAGTAGTGAGATGCCTCGATGGTTACTGCACTCACGGTTATCTTCCTTCTTAGATAAAAGTACAATAACTCAAAGCTACCGGTCTTCCAAGATTGTGGATATCTCCCAAGCGAGTGTAAACACTCTGTGAAGTATTTCTTCTCCAACTGGTCCCATATACTTCAGCATCTAGGGAGTTATATTATCTTCTGATTTTCCCGAGTACGGAAGAGGAAGTTCTCCAAACACATAAAAGTATTATTATAATAGCAAAGCGAATATCCGTTGCTAGAGCAAGAATTACACCACCACCACCACGTGTTCTACTGACCGTAGTGAATTTTATATCGTGGGGGAAATGCAGTATAAGACAAAGGAAACAGCTCAGAGTTATGGATAGAATCGCACAACCAGAACTCAGTAATTAATGTGATAGTTAAGTTCAGAAGTGTTTAGATAGAAATCTGTTAGTTTGAAGCAAAGACCTCGACAATTTTGATAATAAACATTAAGAAAAAATAATCTGTTGGGTATATTTAGTTTTCTGACAGAGAAAAGACACCATTTTTGTAACTTATTCTAAGATTTTCTTCACTATTTGCTATATGGTTGCCAAGAGAAGTCTTAACTTCTTTGTACAATTTTATTTGCATGGGGGTTCTGTCACGGAATATTTTAATATCACACATGCATTAGAACGTTTTGGTTCATCAGCTTTAACAATGGTCAGAATTTCGTTAATAGAAAGAATATCACACTCAGACCATTGACTTGGAGAAAGATAAGGAGTTTCTTACAGGACGCAGATCACAATATTGCTTTGCCGTGTGTCTCTTAAGATCAGTGACTTGAGTTCATTTAAATCTTTGCTTGGAAATGTCAATGCATGCGATTTTATAAGCCTTTATATGAACTCAGCAATTTATAAAATGTTGATCTTCAATAGCATCACCGCAACAAGTGCAGGAAGGCATGGAACGATCTTTCTTACAGAATTAAAGAAAAAAGAACCTTTTTGCTACGTAGCGCTGTAAATTGAGTGAATTATTAGGAAATAGTTGAGACGCACACTTCACGCTTGCGGTGCCTGCAGGGGGGGGGGGGGGGGCTAACCAACAAGTTTATAATATAAGCCATATATAAATACATATAGAAATAGAAAACGAGATACGATTTAAAAATCCAGGGGGTGGGGGCAAGCGCCCCTCCTTGCCCATAGGAGCGGACGCCCATGCCTATCACATAAACAACTCAAGAGGAAGGTAAAATATGAACCAACTGGAAATAGGCAAAAATGTGATTACTATCGATAAAGGATAAAGATCTTGTAAAACGATTGAAGACGCAATTAGTCGAACTATTTATTATTACTGTTGCCAACTTGAGAGCAAAATACATAATCATATTAATTTTCTGGCGCTTTTAATAACCATTGTTGATCCGCCTTATTCAAAAGACTGTGGAATCTACAATGTCCCCAGGCACTTTAAAACGGCTCCCGAAATTACAGCTAAGATAGATATGCATATATAAATACACGTTTTAGGTATCTTAATTGAAAATAGAAGTTATTTGAACTAGAGTTAATAGTAGGTGTGTTTGTATTCCATTTTTTTTTGTCTCGCGTTTTACAGCCACAATCTATGATCGTATTTGAGACATTAACATTTTATGTTCTCCATCCTCACAATAAATTCTTCAGACGTTTCATTATTTCGCTTCTTTAATACTTAATACATTTTTTGTCGCCTAGGAATTTTTTCAAATTATTATTTTTCTATTCCATTATATAACCGTAACCAAACTTCCGTACATTGTCACATGCTAGAACATTAGCTTAAGACTACATCCTGGCAGATTACACACTTATCATTTTAAGATTTTACAAAGCGTAGTCGTCTTAAGATCATATTATTTCATTGATTACATCGATACACAGATTTCGTGCATCAAGATTATGTTCTTAGATAAATAATTAAAAAATGAAGAACATAAATAAGAAATATTCAACTTAACAACTGATATAATAATCCCTAATAGTAGTAAATAATAGAAAAAACAATCACTTCCTTTTGAAATAATAATTTTATGTAAAGTTATTTTTGAAAAGGTATAATTACGTGTGCGCTCAGAGCATAATCGAATACATTTTACAATAAAGCCGTAATGTATAACCTGTATTTTATTTTGGTGAAGCAGGAAGTATTAAAAAGGAACACCGTATTAAGAAATCTTAAAACTGGACACAACGTTAAAGTGAATGACTTCAATAACAACCTAAAACATAAAACTTTACTTAAAAACCTTATAAATGTCACTTATTTTAGTACTGTTTCTCGAATTAGAATTCAACAAATAAAACTACCTAACAGGAAAACTTCATTATCTTTTATACATGAACACACATCTCAATAACTGATTCCTCGCTTGTGATGGTTAATTAAGATAATTATAGTAAATAATTTCCGCTTCAGTAGGTATAGGAAACTTTTCTGTTGTTTTGATTAGTTTTCTCCACTTTAAATAGGTTATGTTTCTGTTTTCGCTTTTAATAGAAAAATTTTCTATGTCAGTTTCTATTTAATTATTATCAACTTTCCTTGATTATGATTTTTTTTAACTTTTGAAAGGATGATAAAATAGGAACTAAATAATGAAATTACCATTTTTAATTATGTGCGTTTTTAAAACGAATTTGAAAACAAATAATGCAAAATTTAAGAAACAAAACTCGAACAAAAGCAATGAAATACTGGGAAATGCCTTTTATTATACGAAAAATTACAGGTCTACAAATGTGAACGCCCTAAAAACATGATGATATATCAAAATTTAAACCGCAAAAACGGAAAACATCAAACGTGTATATTTCCGCTGCATGTTATGTGTGTATACCGTGTATACGAATCCCACTAATACATCATAATGACACTGCGTTTGCTTATGGGTGAATATTCCTCCACTACATATCCCCTTTTGGTGCTACCGAGCGCATCCAAACGGCACCAAATGCGGACATCGACCAGAACTGGGACAGTGACCATGACTTACTATTATGAATATTTACAAATTTATGATCTAAATACAGTTTTCGGTTTTTATTCCCGTTTTTTTAAATCGTTTCGAGTAATTTTTATACCTATCGTAGTATTGTGACAACTGATCTGATATGAAAATAAAAATATTATTCTACAAACAAATGGACCATTTACAGTTTTGATCGGTTTAGATCAGTCCAATTAACATGATTATTAATAAATCCATTCCAAATGAAATCGAACAGTCATGAAACATCTAGTTTTCGTAAATGCCCAAATGTTTTTTATATGTTGTACTAATCAAAAGAAGAGACAAGTATTTTCCTTTTTCTGTCGAATGTCATTAATTCCTATTTTATTCTGCATATAAGTTTTGGAGACTGTGCATTCCTTAGTATACCTTTACTACACAACAGAAAAACTTCCAACTTGGATTATCTTGAAACTTAAAAGATGATCTTTTACACTATAAATACCACGATATAATTAATTTAAAAAAACTCTGTGTTTTGGAGAATTGTTTTGTTGAATTGCAAATTAGGGCGTTATCCTGATTGTCTAGAAATCCAAAGAAATTCTACTATTTTCTCAATTGCATTATCTATGTGCCACTCAAATTTTAGAATTCCAATTAGAACAATTGTGGTATGAATGTGAGGAGAGGTAACCTGGTAACTTCTTAATCGATCCGAGATGAGCGACCCGTCCAAGTCCAAAAGGCCGTAACAGCCGGACAGACCCGTATGGCCTTACAGGCCCGAGAGGTCCGACAGGACCAAAAGAACCCAACGGCTCGACACACCCGAATGACAGCGAAGTCCAAAAGGGCCGACAGGCCCAAGAAGTCCAAACAGCCCGAGAAGCCCGAACGGTTCGATAGACACAAGAAACCCAAAGGGCCCTATACATCTTTAAACTGAGGCCCGACATGACACGAACCCTACCTTCAACTGGAAAATCCGGTCTGTACAGGTCTCTACCACCTGCATTGTTAAGAATGTCTGCATGACGCGGCGTAATAGCGCCTAGCAAATAACATTGAAGAGAGATTTACAGCTTTAGCTTTAAGTTAATTCTATAAAATTATACTTAGTGTCTGTACTATATTCGTTTATTGTACATTATACCTGAGCTACAAAAAGAAAACGGCATTATGATGCTTCAATCCTTCCAATATCAAGAACCACAGGAAAAACCTTAAAACGTGCTACTTCCTACAACCCTAATAAAGCTAAAAATAGAAGCTGCAGAATAGTGTCCTGATTAGAAAATCTGTGATACTTGCTGACAAAGATTTCTAAAATTTTGAAAATCCAAACAAAAGTGAATCTACTCCCTCTGGCAAAAATAATAATTGTGTTTATAAATTAGTATTTCAGAAACTAGGCAGGTACGTAACTGACTAAAAGTTAGGAAAGTAAAAATTTTACTTTTTCTTACGGCAACGTAGCGGAAGAAAGAAGAACTTTGGCAAAAACCGCATCTCTATTAAAAGCTGCAAAAAATACAAAGTATACTAAAAGACACATATAAAACATAAAATAGAAAAAGTCAGAAGATAGTGACATAATCCAAAACACTATACCGTTTTTACAAAATAAACAAAAGTCTACAAATTGAAATCTTAGATTCTTTGAATCTAATCTTAGCATGGTTAAATACATTTTTGTGTTTTTACGCATTAGAGCTGGGAAATTATGCACCTACCAAGAACTAGAGGAGAATTCCACCGTTTCCTGATACTAAAACTCGGACGTCATCTAGAATCTTCTGAAGTGTAGGCGATATTTGAGTTTTAGAATTCTGATTCTGTCAGGCGAGGAAAAGGGGGAATACAAAATTGAAAACTGGGTAATTTTATGTTAACTTAACACTAGAATGCCCAGGACGGTTAAATTGACCATTTTTGAGTTTCTAGTCTCCACCAGACTTGAACCACTTAAGCTAATTGTAAACTGTGAGTGAATGTTTAGTTACACAAGTGAAGTATATTTCTAATGCTGAATTAGAATTAGAACTTCTTCATGGCTTGCTAGAAGATTGTTCTAATTCAGAATCATATGTATCTGATGAAGATTTATCGCCTGCGTGTGATTCTGGTACAGATTTTATTCCTCGATCCTCCATCTCTTCTGATTCCGATGAAAATTTGAATGTGAGCAATCTCTAGAAATTCATGCATGCTTTGTTTTTTATGTTTTGTTGTTTTGAAACTTGATTTTTCTAGAATTGCACATAAGCTCTAAGATTTATTTCATCTTTGGATTGTAAGAAAAAACACAGGAGAAGACAAGAAATTTCACATGGAAAACGTTGTGGCGTAGGTCATCTTCGGGGCCGGTGTAGTAATTTTATTTCGTACGCTTCCGAGGTTTCTACGTCGAAATGCTCTCAACCTGAAAGCGCAAACGCTACGAGCAGAAGTTTGTGTTACTACTTTTCACGAGAAAAATGGTGCTCGACCATCTTTTGAGGTTGGAAGTCGTCATGTCGGGAAAAACAAAAGTACTATCCGGACAGTTACTGCATATAATACCAGCGCTCATAGTAGGTTTTTTGCACAAAATGTGTTAAAAGAAGCCGCAAGTCCAACAGTATTGTGGGCACAATGAAACGTACAAAAAAAAGAAATTCCAGCAGTTTTGTATGCGACTCCAAAGAAAGTCCGCATTCTTCTAAAATCCTGAACTCGGAGAGTGGTACTAGTCTTGCGGTATATCAAAAAAAAAGAAACAAAAATGTTCTGGTGCTCAGTACTTGGCATTTTAATGTGAATATTGGGGCTGGAGAAAAACAATTACAGAAACAATCCAATATCATAATTTAATAAAATACGGTGTAGATGTGGCAGAACAGATGTCTCGCAAGTATATTGTTAGAACACCACGCCAAAGATGGCCGGTTCATGTATTCTTTAACGTATTTAACCTGGCAGGTATCAATGCTTGGATATACAGTGTGTCCAAAATAAGGATGTACAGCATGGGGATCTTGGAAATGGTAAGAAATACAGGATCGGTTAAATAGGATGAAAGTTGGCTATTTATAAGACCTTTTGTTGGCGTTTGCAAAATCTAGATATCTTGGATAGTTTCAGAGATATTTAAAAAAAAGTAGATTTCTCGATTTTCGTTATTATTTTTTCTTTTATTTATTTGAAAAGATATCGGAAAACTAAAACCACTTTTCCATTGCCACTTTTTGTTTTCTATTAAAATACGCTAACAAAATTTTTGTACAACGTTTCGGTTTCGAGTAGCCATCATCAACCTCATTTTTTTAAATGGGCGGAAAATCAATGTATGCTCATGCCCATTTTACGAGTCCTCTCTTGAATGTTTGAGAATAGGCAACACGTCTTACAATTCAGAGCCGGTTTTTCTTTAAAAAGTTCAACTTTTGTTATTTGAACCGTAGTTTGCTGTGAATTTCAAAACTGACAAAAGTTAACTGTTTGACATTTGTTTGGTTATAGATAGTACCTATTTAACTTTTGTACTAACCTCTTGATTGACACGTATAATAGAAGACAAATTATACAAACCTGATCCATCTTGTTTTTAAAATCTATAATTACACAAAGATATCTCTCAATTGTAAGACGTGTTGCCTATTCCCAAATATTCAGGGAAAGATCCGTAAAATGGGCATACTGCATAAACAAGTTACCGGGCGACACAACTTTTTAGTAAAGTACTAATAAAACAATCAATATTTGTTTTGACCTCAAAAAAGTGCTTCGTTGAAAGGGTACAGTTGAAGAAAGAAGGTCAAGTAAAATATGTATGCAAAACAATTATAAAGATTGTACTTATACATTGTAATTAAAGTTACAAGAATTCGTAAAATATTTGACAGCAATCGTTGTTTCTTACTTGTTTCAAATTAGATATCATGTATATCAAAGAGTTTAAATAAATATTTTCATTTATATATCTTTTTTCAATTTAAATAAAATGAAAACAAACCAAAAAATTTAATTCAACATAAATATGTTGCAAAAGAGTAAAGAATGCAACAGTCATTTTGACGGCAGACTGTCCTTCTATCAGGTACCATATATGGAAAAACCGGGCATTCTAGTGTAGGAAGTTACAACTGTTTTATAAACATCCTGAATAAAATATAAGTTTTGAGGTTTGCCAAACTGTTTTGCCATTTTTTCTTTAATATCTTAGCTTTTCTTTTTTCTTGATACATTTATAAGTACACATCAAAAAGCTCGCGGATGCGTCATAATATTTATCTACGGATTTGTGTTATGAAACTGTGTTTTGTTGTTTTTGTCGTTGTCGTTTTTATTTGCATATTTACTATTATTTAGTTACGCAATACTGTTTGTTATTTAACCTTAAAGTTATAACTTCTCGTTCTTAACATTCTTTCATTCATTTATTTTCGACTCTTTTCTTTAATTCAATACTTCATCTTGCTAAAATGATTTCTCTCTTCATCTTTTACTTCGCTTACTACTTATACTACTAGAACGCTACAAAGTCGTTTTCAATTCATCTATTACCTGCGCTCTGTATTTTCTCTACTGAACCGTATTGGCAGGTTCTCTGGCGCAACCAATCTGAGTACCTGTTTATCAAATGGCCTGGCGCTCATTTTAAATTATTCTCAAATCTGGATTATTTACCAATTTCAGAGCAGGTTCGTCGGTCCCACCCAAAATACTACAATCTCATAATTAAAAAAATGCAACACAAAATCATTCATGATAATACTTTAAATGTATAAAACTCATCTTTTGAGTAATTTAGAATTTTTAGTTTTATGTCAAATGTCTCAGGTAATCAAGTTAAATAAATCTTGTCGACACCATCGAGTTGTTTGACGGTTCTGTATAGAAATCTTTCCTTCATCATCATCATCATCATCGCTATACAATTTTAAGAATTATGGCGAAACGCTCAAGCTTTGCATTTTTTGAGGTAGATTACTCCTGGTTTCCCATTTGTTATAGTTTTTTGTGTGTTCTTGCTGCGGCTGTTATCTTTTTCCATGCTTTTTGGTTTCTGCATTTTGCTTTCCATTCTTTGATGTTCATTAGTTTAAGATCTTTTTCTATGTCGTCCCACTATCTCTTTCTGGGTCTTCCCTTTCTTCTCGGTCTTAGTGGGGTCCTGTTGGTTATTGTTTTAATGATTTCTGTGGGTTCTCTTCTCATTATATGTCCCAGCCATTCCAGTCGCGTTGCTTTTACGTGTTTGATTATATTTTCCCCATTCAGCTTTTCTTCTATTTTGGTGTTTGTTTTTAATTTTCTCTGGCCTTCTTCCGATATATTCGGGCCCAGTGTTGTTCGAATATTTTCCTTTCAAATCTTTTAAAGTCTTCTTTTTTATTTATTATTGTTGTTTCCATGGTATATGTTGCGACAGGTCTTATGAAGGTTTTATATTATATTCACTTTTGTTTTTGTGCTTAATTGCTTACTTCTCAACAGGTTTCTGTTTTTGCTAGATGCTTGGTTTCCTGTTTGGATTCTTTCTGCAACTCTTTCTTTTCCTGTTTTGCTAATTGTCACTCCTAGATAATTAAATGTGTGTACCAGTTCAAATTTATTGTTTTGTGTAGTCAAGTGTGTGTTTAGGTCTTCTACTTTTGTTAATTTTATGTACGTGGTCTTAGTTTTATTTATCCCATCATTCTTGCCTTTTTGTTTAGTGTATCGATTGCGCTAATTAGTGCTACTTTTGTGCTTGCTATTATAGTTACATCTTCAGCGTAGTCATGAAGTTCTTATTATTGAGATTGGCTTTCATAATTATTCCCTCCAGTACTGGGTTAAGTAATGTTGGTGAAGTAGAGTCGTCTTGTTTTACTCAGCTGTCTATCTCAAATTCCTCTGTTGTGATTCCCTAAAATCTAACTTTTGCTTTTGTGTTTTCTAGGCTCGTTTCTACTAGCTTCCTTACTTTCTAGGGTATTTTTAGTTGTGTCAGTTTTTCCATCATTCTCTTTCGGTTCACTGAATCGAAGGTTTTGAAATCAATGTTTACCGATGTACATCCCTGTTATATTCCTAGAATTTTTGGTATATTTGTTTTACTGCATGCATATGTATAGCACTGATCGTCGATCTTCCAGGTCTAAATCTATTTTGATAGTCGCCCAGAATTTCTTTCAGCGTGTTTCTTGAATCTGTTATTTAATAGATTGGAGAATATTTTGTAGGTTGTGTTCAGCAAGATGATTGCTCTATAATTTTTGCCTAATTCTTTGTTCCCTTTTTTGTGTGTAAGCAAAATAACTCCGGTGGTCCACTCTTCTGGAATTCTATTTTGTGTCCATATTTGTTGTACAAACAAGTAGATTTATTTATGCAGTGCTTCTTGTCGTTTCTCATTCTTTTTATTTCTTGCCTTATTTCTTCTTCATAGAGACATTCTATTATTTATGGGAGATATATGTATTTCCGTTATCGGTGGGCTTCTGTAGTAGTCTTCTCAAATCTTGGTAATTTTTTCTGGATTATATTATTTTTAATACCTCTCGTTTTGGGTCTCGTTTTGTTGTTATTTGTTTTTGCCTTTTTATAAAATCCTTTTATCCTTTGTCCTTTTGTCTTTGTCTGTCTTGTTCAACTTCCTCCAGGTTTTTGCTGATCCACTCATTCTTTTTCTTTTTATATAACGCATTAGCTCCGTTTCTTGTTCTATCGTATTTTTTTTTATCTTCATCAGCTTGTGTGTTTAGCCATTTCGTTCTAGCTTGCTTCTTAGTTTTTCTAGCTCTATTGCAGTCTTGGTCGTACCAGCCTTTATTTATTTTCTGTGATTGTTCCTTTCCTAAAATTTCGCTGGTTGCTTTGGTTATTTGCGTCTTTATTTCTTGCCATCTTTCTTTCACATTGGTTATCTCGCTTGCTAGGTTTTGTAGGCGTTTTGTGACTTGTTTTACAGATTTCTATTTTGTCTCGCCGTTCTCCAGGTTTTTTATGTTCCATTTTCCAGTGTTTTTGGTGTTTTGTAGTGTTTTATTACTGTTGTGCTTTTTATTTTTACCATTACCAGAAAGTGGTCCGTTTCTGTGTTTGCTTCTCTGTACGTTCTGTGTTCTATGCTCGTTTTGTGATTTTTTGGTTGCCAATATGTGGTCTATTTGATTTTTTACATACGCGACACTTTGTGTCTTCTTGAGTGCTCAAATTTAGTTGTTAAAGCAGTCATATTTAGTGCTCCTGCCAGTTCGCATATTTTGTGTTCATTGTCGTTAGTTTTGCTGTGTATTGTTCCCTTACCATTGCCTATTACATCCTTCAGGTACTGTTGCTTTCCGAGCTGAGCGTTTGCATCTTTTAGGATTATTAGGTTTTTATCTTTCCTGGGTATATCATCGCAGACTTTTTAGAGTATTTTGTAGAATTTGTCTTTTTCTTGAGGATCAACCGTTTCTGTCGGGACATATATGTTCACTATTGTTAGATATTTTTCCTTGATTTTTAATTTTAAGGATACAATTCTTCCATTCACCGGGTGAAGTTAACCGTTGTGCCCGTTAGTTTTCTGTTTACATAAAATCCCACTCCGCTATTGCCTTGTCTGTCTTCCTCACTATATAGAAAGGTGTATTGTTCTTTCCTTATTTCCCCTGATTTTTTCCACCTTAGTTCCTGGACGAAATCATTACTTACTTTTGTATATTTCTGATCCATACATCAAACGCTATCAACTACTTGCCGATTTTTTATACTTATTTTCTGTCTTAGCTTTAAAATCGTCCTAATAAGGATGTCTTTGTTAAGATTTTTTTAATATTTCCATTTTGATATTTTCTACTTCTAAGTTAGTAAATTGTTTATCAATTCTCTCACTGCTGTATTGAGTTCTGCTTTTCGTTGTACGTTTCTTCTTCATAGAGTTCTATTATATTTGTCTGTTTTTATTTTTGAATTCGTGAACCACTTTTTCTTTCTGGTTTTTCTTTTGATTATTTATTTGTACAAGTTTCACATCATGTTTCCTTGCCCTTTTTAATTTCTCTAATTACGGTGTTTTCTTATTTGTTATTGACTTCTTTGTTTTTTTAAGTTTTATATATTTTCTTTCTCTTATAAGTTCGATATAATTTACTTGTGCCAACAGCATATTCTGTTCTATTCTGGCAATTAGATTTTAACAGAATCAATTTATCTTAATAGAAAATTATTTAATTTTAAATACAATACCATTGAAGTAAAAAATATAACAGAATATAATAATTTGAAACGACTAACTTTACCGAAACAAGTTCAGCAATGTGTAAACCTGCATATTTACAGATTCTAATCCCTCAGAGAAAATATAGAAACAAACTAACTGTTTAATTTACAATAGAGTTTAAATGTATTTTATATAGATGGTCTTATAATAACACTATAATTTGGAAAGAAATCGAGAGACAATTGTAACATTTTTCGTGATACCATAATTACACAAATTGCCTTTCGATTTTCATCTGGTGTAATGACAAATGTTCTACCATGTCTGCACTACATTTTCGTTTCTAATAATAAAAAAGGCTATTACTAGTGTTTAAAGAAAGTTTTCTTCGTTTTAAGGTGATTACTCTTGTGGGTCACATACGTATGTATATTTTAACCGCAGCTACTTTGATGGCCTTCTTTAACTACCACAACATTAAAATATTTATGCATCCATGCTGATATAATTTCAATACAAGTGACACAGTTTTACAAGATTGTTATTTAAGTTGAAAGCGTAAATGTATACACGATACATCATGATAAATTTATTTTTTACACTCTCATTGAAATAAGACACTTTCAACACTTTCAGCTGTTGTTTGCGTTCAATTACATACTTTATAAAAACAAATACTGCTTTTATAAACTTTAGTATCTTGGTTTAGTTTTGGCACTGTTTCATACACGTCTTCTTTATTTGGTTAATTTTAATTAAGACTAAAAAAGTGACAAGTATACATAACCAGCTATTAAATTATTATGTATGTATAACGTGCGATCTTAAAATTTCAAAAATTACAAAACAAATTAATTGCTGTATTCTTTTCAAAAAATGTGCTACAAAATACTAATAGCCCCTTTGTTTTAGTGAAAGTGCAAACGTACCTGTTCAAGGAATGGATTAGCATCACTAGCAGATCGGAATTCTTCTCACGGATTACACGCTTCAAAAATGAAGACACTACAAGCATACATAGATAACCAACAGATAACTTTACTGGGAAAACGAGGAATATTAATGTTTTCTTATTTAGTCAAAATATGAAGAGGTGGCAATGTAGAAGAGTGTGAAAAGCATAAAAAAATAATGACAAACAACGATTCTTCACCTAATAAACAACCAAATCAGAGAACTAGAAATGGATTTGTAGTAAAAGTGAGATTTAAAAGATGTGACAATTTGTTTAGTGTTTTGTGTGCATTATGTGTTTTTAATTATTGGTGCATTTGGTATGTTCAGTGTAATAGACCACCTAGATTCTTAATAGATGGACAAACTGAAATCGTATTAAGACTGAAAGAAGGGGAAGAAACTCCCGTAGGTGAGTAATTTTTCATATTTTTCTAATTCTTACAGTGAACTTCAGAGAAGACAATACTCTAACAACTTTCCTATTTTATAAATTCACAAATATTATTTATTATGGGAAAACGGCAAGAAGTGACGAAGATAAATGCTAAAGGAATTTCTTCTCATTACTTTGTTTTCAAATGTTAACAATTAGATAATTTAATTTCTTAATTAAAAATAATAT
>VTPC01001101.1:0-31541 GCA_011009095.1 Ignelater luminosus
TCCTAACATTAAGCTATTATCTTACTAGAGCGGAATCTTGGACCACCCTGTATACATAAACAGTCATGAAATAGCAAAATCATTTTCTAAATAATATGTTGCCTGATGTTAGCGAACTGAAGTAATCTCTTAGACAATTAAGGAACTAAATCTTCTTATCTGGTAACTCAGTTATTTGTTATTAAGAGTATTCAGACTGTATACAAACATCTTCTCTTATCGTTAATTTTTGCAAATACTTAAATTACGCAACATACTATTTAACTTTTGATTGCTTCATCTTACAAATAAAAGTCTTTAAGTTGCTTTGACACAATTTATATATACACTACCTAGTCCTAGGCGAACTGTAAACCTCATACACTTTATTATGTTAGGAAAGAAGTCGTACTTGTTACCTATAGAATCGTTTAATTAATCGAAACGATCTTGTACAGATCAAAGGAGAATTTTATATTTGTGGTAGAGAGAGGGAGAGTAAATACTATATACTCTTGCAATAAGTCTTGTTCTTTTCACAATTTTTGCTTTTAACTTGATAAACCCATATGGAATTCATAAGTATAGACCCTAGAGCCCTGTACAGACCAAGATTTTCAAGTCCGTCCCGATCTGGCACGAAAAGCTAGACCAGCTCTAAAAGCCCAACCAGCCTAAAAAACCGACAAACCCAAAAAACTTGACAGGCCTAATCGAATCGACAGGTTCGATATAACAACCCGAACCCGAAGGTCGTCCCGGACCATACAGGCCTCTAGTAGGCTATCTAGTGACGATAATAAATGCCATGTGTCATCTTTTCTTAATCTTTAAGAATTTCTTGATTTTCACTAAGTAAAATACACAGTTGATAATATTTCCATTGCATCGTATTCAAAACATAGTCTTTCAAACACACAATCTACAGTCTCTGTTATTTGCTGTCATTTCTTGCAAATTTTCTACAAAGCATTAGTTTTTTTTTTAGTTTTTTGTAATGTATTATTTGAGAGACTACTGTTCTTCTTTAGTTTCCAAAATGTTAGATGACTATAACCATTCAGTACGTAATCAATCACTACCATCTTAGGGTTTTGTTGACCAGTTTCCTGCAGTTTTCTTATTCTTGTTTTTTTCAATTCTCAACTAAAATTGGAAATTTCAAATTCTTGTGCTTGTTAGGCCATCAACATGCCTATGACTTCTGAATTCGTAAATAAATAAATCAGCCGAAATTCCTTCCCCTAAATGTTTTAAAAATTTTGTACTGAATTTCTACAAAACCAAGAAAAAAATTGCTTTATTTATGCATCTATTGGTTCATCTTGGCTATCTATCATCATTTTGACTTGAAAGTTAAATTCTGAATAATAAATAAATAATAAAACCTAAAAAGTAGATAACCCCAAAAACATCCCTTTCTGGATTTCACCATCAATAATTATATTGTGTTGTCGTCATTAGTAGTTTACTGTGTTTTCTCTTCTCCCATATTCTTTGGACTTCCAAACCAGTCTACCTACAATATACGAACTTAGCCGCTAAATTGTAGATCTAACTTTTAAGTTATTTGCTAAAACGTTTTATCAAAAATATTGAAACTAATGAAACTTGGTAACGACCAGTTTGCAAAAGTTATCTTCAGTAAATGTTTCCCTATGATTGCCACAACACTAATGAATTATTTATGTTTTGTGAAAGTAAGAATAAAAGTACCGATTCAAAAGGAATTTTATTTAAAAATTCCTTCTATAGTTTCGCATTGCTATCGGTATTCTAACCATTAAGTTAAGAATAAAACAAAAAGAAATGAATAGTTCTATCAGATGACTAAACCCGTTAGATCACTCACCGCCAAATTCCATTGCACTAATTCACAAAATTATCTAAATTCAGAGTTAACGCCCCCTAACGGCAATAAAATTACCCTAATATGGTTCTAAGAATCTATCCAAGATGGTAATCAATGTAACAATTTTGTGGTTTATTAACTGCTAGTATTCTTGGAACGCCTCAACAACCCTAACAAATATATGAAACTGCTTATGATGCGTTTGAGAAACTGAATCAGATTAGAAATGAACAAACACATATTACACAGTATTAGCACCGTCATGTTGATACTGTAGTGGTATTTTAACTAGAAAAATAATTATTTGTAAATTGATCAATATCATGATAACAATTATTACACAACTCATATTTAATAAAATTAAAACCAATCCAATCCTGTTAAAGTTACAAGGATAACAATAATATACGTTTCAATCTTGATTTCACCTTGCATGTTAATAGTTAATTTTACATAGAATTACACACATTACGATTTGAATATTTGATTATGTTAACAGCATATTTAATGCGGAAATCTGAAAGCTCATTTTTTTATACTTAGTTTCAACGTCCAGTTACTTTCAATTGTAATAATGTGCAAAATGAATAATAATAATCAGCTGTCACTGCTGTCAGTAATTACAGTCCATCATCTTCCAGTGTCGGAATTGTTTTTACCCTTTAATTAAATATCCCAGCAATTACTGAATCAGTCTGCAAGACAGAAGCAAAACAAACTTTTAACAATTTAATAAGAAAAAATCTTGCTAATTTTAAAACATGACAAGTTGTTTGACACAGTATTTAAAACAATTCAATATCGTATTTTTGTGAATTCTTTTAAGAATTGAAAATACTTTGTTTATACTACCGTATGTAATCATAAACAGTTTCTTTTTTATTAAATAAAATTAATTGTTTACTAATAATTAATAATTATCTCAGAATAGTCGATCGTAAATAACAATAACAATATTCAATGTGTTAAAAATAATCAAGTATCTCAAAGTTATAAATATATTGAGTATTTGATTAGCGCAGAGATAATTTAATTGGATTATTGCTTGTAATACTTGGTATAATAAATTAATAATTTAATAATTAAAAGAAATTGAAGCATAAAACTGTTTTTGAGCTCCTTATTTTATCAATAAATTCAGAGTAATCTTTAAAAGAATCATCTATAAGAATTTCTCATACTGCTGCCATGCTGTGGATGAATACACGACCCTTTAACTAAACTGCCTTATTCTGATACCACATTGTCTACTATGTCATTTCTTTACTTGGGATTTATTTGTAGAATAAATTATTTTTTATTATAGAATCGTTTCTTACATTTTGACTTAGAGATATTAACAAATGGACATATTATAAATATTTAATTTACCGTTGACCATTGGTAGGATTCTAAGATGACATTTATGATTTTCCAATCCCTTAAACGTTCAAAAATTGCATTATCATTTATTATTGCAAAACACAAGCTAATAAACATAAAATCAATTTTTTAATTCATCATAAAGACCAAGAGATAACGGAAGTCGATCTTAAACAGGGTCGAAGTTTCGTTAGGTGACGCCGCCACTTAAAAAGTCAAGAATCCTATTATTCTAGAATTTCACTGCATAGACTACAGACTGTAATCACTTTACACACATATCAGGACGTACTATAATCGCAATTACCTAATTGGAAATTCATAAGTGACATTATTTCTAATCAATATTCTAAGAATGACTATACATATTATTTTGGTACTTTTATAACCTCGGGTATTATTCAATTCTCCTCCAGAAAATTTCAAAAGTTAAAATCATCACTATTTTGACTCATTTTAATTATGATTAATCTGCATTTGGAACTAAGAATTCATAAATTGACACATATGCTGTGTTTTTTTTCTTATTGTATTCTACATAATAAAGAAAAACCGAAACAAAGAAAGACATTCAAATAAAAAAAATACAATTTAATTTAAATAAGTAAGTAGGTCGATCTAATACATTCCAAAAGTCCGTCTGGATGTGTTACACACACGTTCATACGATCTAAACAAAACACGAGTAGAAGAGATTAATTGTCCCGGTATAATTAGACCAAAGTGACTATCGACGAACTAGAAAGAAATAAATGGGTCCTGGGTATAAAACAATCATCAGAAACGAGACAGTAGGCCATGTCTGTAACAATTGACAGCCGCAGAAAGGGAGCGGCCAAGTGTGAAGATATTTCTCTCAATCTGATAATACGCGTACGGGTCATTTCTTTGCCGACTCCCCAACTGCGTGACAATGAATTGTCAACAGGGACGTACCTTAAGTTTTTTTCTGGAAATGTTTCCGTTTAGATTTATTTTCTTTTTTTGTTTTGATTTAATAAGAAATAATGTGACCACGCCGCGGTAGAAATAGAAAAGCAGAAAATTGATAATAATAATTCGTCGCAGTTTTAGTTTGCTTTCTTTTATATTTGTAGAATATTATAAAATATTATAATGAGAAATCCTAACAGGTCGAATTAACAGATATGTAGTTATACAATTACATAGATCTCTTCTGCTCTTGCAGGTCGCTCTGCTAAGGTCTTCTGATATTTTATTAATTAAAATGAAAAAATATCCCGAAATACTTTTGCTAATATCGTATTATATATTTTTACTTCTCCGAACCGACTATGAAACAACCTATTACAGTTTAATGTGGCAGTTTTATTGGTTGTAAATCAACGAGCTTATATATTTGCAACTTAAAACAATAAAGTGAATAATAATAATAATGAATGATACAACTAACTATAAGTACCAGTGATGTCAAAAATCAGTCATAAATCAAAACTCAAGGTATCTACGTGCCTTATATGTTGTAATGGAAGTCTTCTACTTGCCTTTTATAAAATTTAAGCTTGACAGCATATTCACAGCTATAAAGTCTTTGTATGTAGTATGTGTATAGGTCTCTGACCTATCGGTTGCTAACAAAAAAAAAGGTTTCTTTAATGGAATATTTAATTTTATAAAAGTAATATACTATAATTACAGAAATATCTTCTACCTCGGACAAGATTCAAACCTGTGATCTTTGATTAGCTGAACCAATCTTGAACCAACTAAGCTACCAGCTCGTTCTTGTTCTCATTGATCAGTACAGCAGTATGAAAGACGTTTACTTGTTATGACAACAGTTTTTTATTTGTGTACCTTTATAGCATGCATTGTCTCGCAATTATTATTTTTCAATTATCAAATCCAGTTGATAGTGAGATAAAGTACCGATATCAAACAAAAGATGATCGCAAATTGAGCTCAATAACGATTTTCTCCCCGCTAGAGGCGCTGTTGATCTACAAGTTTAAACGTCAGTATTGTTAAATTGAAGGAAGGAGCCAAGCCAATTGCGAAGCAAAACGAGAAAAGTTCCGCTAGCTCAAAGCTCTTGAAGACGACAGAATCATTACGAAGGTTTAAGAAATCGATTGGGCATTACCACTGGTCGTCCTGCCAGAGGCTGACGGCGCAGTACGTCTGTTGATTATAAAGTAGGGGTAAACCCTCAACTGCAGAACACCCATTAGCCTATTTTACAAATTGATGATCTTCTCACTACCATGAATCATTTAGAACATTATTGATCCCTCGATTTAGCAAAACCATACCTTCACATGCCAGTGAATCAAGAAAGCGCAAACATCCAGACAATTACACACAAAGGTAACTATTTCTTCGGGATCAAAACTGCTTTTAATGATTTCCATTTTATTAAGAACAAAATTTTAGCAGGACCTAATGGAGTTACCGCATATTTCGACAACATTGTAATTTTACGGTCGAACCTTATCAGAATGTTATAAGAACTTACTTGCCTGCCTCGATAGATTGCAAGAATACGATTTACATCTAAACAAAGAAAAATGCTAAATTTTTAAGACTAAAATCCAATACCTTGGCTACGTAATTGAGAAAGGAAAAATTTCAAAAGATCCGGCACAAATACATCAAGACTAAGAAATCAAAAAGATGTCAACAGATTCTTAAGTGACTTACTATGCAAAATTCATTCCAAACATTTAAACACTAACTTATCCTTTAAGACTACTTCTACAGAAACATCACAAGTTCTTCTGGTCCTCGAAATGTGAAGCAGAATTCATAAAACTAAAAACGGAGATTGCTAGTGAGAGAGTTTTGACACCATTTAACCCAAATCTTCCAGTTACAGTAGCATGTGACGCGTCTCCCTCTGGAGTGACAGGAGTTCTTTTTCACAATGTAGGCGGAGTTGAAAAGTCTATTGCATTCACATCATGATCGTTGACCAAAACCGACATGAACTACAGCCAGTTCGACAGGGAGCCTCTGGCAATTGTAAGTACTTGCTCTAAGGAAGTTCTATTACTACATATACGGAAAACATTCATTTTATGCACTAACAACCGTCCATTGATACATATTCTCTATGAACTCAAAAATTCCAGCCATGACTTCTTCAAGACCTTTACGCTACGCAACCTGGCTTACTAACTTTGACCACAAATCGTCATAAAAAAGCAGAAGAAGATTTCAATGCGGATTTTCTATTAAGATCTCCTATTCAAGAATGCATATCCGAAGATGAACAATCTATCGAGGAAGAAGTTTGTCTAAGTTCCAATGGGGTCATCTATCAAATCGCAAATTCAACACTCAATTATCAAACATTAGCAGGAGAAACCTCAAGCGACGAACAACTTTCAAGACAAATCTGACTTGTTGGATGGAGAAACTTGCGAGTCTTAGTACTACTTTCAAAATGGTATAATTTTTAAAAGATGGCGAGTGGTGATACCAACCTCTTCGCAGCAATCAGTACTCCAAGAACTTCACCACACTCATATATGTATTGTCGAGATGAAACAGCTTGCCAGGCAATACATTTACTGAAAAAATATAGACCAGGACATCAAACGTCTAGTAAAATCATGCAGACTGTGTGCAAACAAGAAAAAATCTTACAAAACCACCCGTCCATTCACGGGAAGAACTGTCAGAAAACTTTGAAAGCGTTCAAATAGATTACGCAGGACCATATGAGAACCATTATTTCCTCATTTTGGTTGACCCTAAATCCCGGTAGCTAGAAGTACAATTCTCCATGACAGCACCTACAACGGATTCAATGCTTCAGTACCTTCAAGACATCTTTTCTGTGCATGGTCTACCGGTGGTTCTGGTTTCCGACAACGCCTAAATATTTAAAAGTGAAACGGTCATCAAATACTGTGCAAACCATGGGATACTTCAGAAGTTTGTAGCACCCGGACAACCAGCCACTAAGGTACAGCAGAACGTAATGTCCAAACCTTCAAATAGAAACTAAAAGCCGTGTCAACTTCTACCCTAAACATCCAAAGAAAAGTTCAAGAAATCCAGCTACTTTACAGATCAACGCCTCTAGTTTGTGGGAAGTCCCCATCAGAACTATACTCAAAAAGAAGAATACGTATTAAACTTGACCTTCTGCAACCGCCACCACAATCACACGCCAGAGCTACCAGCGCTCGTCAATCAATCGTGGAAGACTGCGTACAGGCAGATGGTGTATAACCCATAAGTTTGGAAAGCCCCACTACCATGTGAACCTCTATGGTGAGAGCTACTGTCTGAAAATACACTGTAATCAGTTGCTGCGGGTCACCGTCAATAATACCCAACCAAAGAAGGTGACGTTTTCTCCGCTTCCACCGCTTACCGTTCCATTGTCCTTACCTATGGACGAACCAGACCAGCTCCAACTGAAACCGGCGAAGTACCAGAGGGCCAGCCATTCCCTCAACCAATTCCGAAACATTTGGCAAGAGTACGGAGGGCTCCGAGGAAACTTCAAGATTAAGATGTATCTTTTATAAACTTACTTTCATTTGTTTCATAAACTAAACGCAATGTTAATTTTCATATTTTAAACGCTTATATTTAATCTCAAAATATCTCAGTTATTTAATATTATCTGTTTCAATACTGTATACTATACAGAGTGGTTGTAAATGAGTGAGGATGGTTTGGCACTACTTGTTTACTTTTTGCAATCTGTCAAATCTGTGTTGCTTACAAAGTGTAATAACAAACAATACTATACAACCTCGAAAAAGATAGATTATAACATTTGACAGATTGCAAAAGGTAAAGAAGTAGTGCCAACATGAAAATAATTTAAATGTGGCGCCAAATTCAAACCATCCTCACTCATTTACAATCACTCTGCATATCCTAAAATACTAAGTATATACATAAGTGTACATCAACCAATTATTAACTTTCGACACAAGTTTATAAGTTTGAGGTTATTAAAATTTAAATTTCAGAAAAAAATTATTATTAATGCCTTAGTACAAGCCCAGTCAGGGACAGAGGATGGGGGGTGGGCGAGCCTGATCAAAGCGGATATATTCTATATGTACATTCTACTTATATGTAGTTGTCAGACTAGTTGGCCAAAGGCGCAGATTTGAGTATCTCCGAGATCAATCTATAAGTAATATCAAAGCATGTTAGAAAAATTTCATTTAAACACTAGATTGCTTTTACCATAGCTGGTTCATTTCTTACATTTCCAATAACTACATAAATAATTCTACCTGCTAAATTCAGGACCGCCCAAAAGTTTCTTTTTTTAATTGCAAACTGATTTTTATGATGTTATATATAAATCGTCTTTGTTAGTCAAGTAATGATATGTACACTCAGTTTCATATGAAATTTAAAATAAGGCTACGGTTTTGAAACTTTGCTAATAAAGGGTTTTCCAATAAGAGGTGTTATTTTGATATTCAAAGAAAAGTGCCATTTTTTAATATAAATGATCGGATGTTTATTTCATTATAAAGAGGAAGGTATGCCGTTAATAGTGGAAAATAACATCAGGCAAATGACCACCACGACCACGCTTACAGGACAATATCCTTTTCATGAAATTTTCCATAACCAAATCGCAAAGTGGCTGCCCTATGTCCTCGATAGCCTCACGAATTCCATCTTTGAGGTCTTGAATCGACGCTGGACTGTTGGCGTAGACCTTCTCTTTCACGTGGCCCCAAAGAAAGAAGTCGCAAGGTGTTAAATCACAAGATCTCGGTGGCCAATTGTGATCACCTCTTCGAGAGATAACACGGTCCGGAAACTTTTTCCGTAAAAGATCAATGGTTTCGTTGCTTGTGTGGCACGTAGCGCCGTCTTTGTGAAAGTAAACGTTGTCCAGATCAATACCATCCAATTCCGGCCATAAAAAATCGTTAATCATCTCTCGATAGCGCAATCCAGTCACCGTAACTGTTGCTCCAGCCTCATTTTCGAAAAAGTAAGGTCCAATGACTCCGCCGGACCATAAACCGCACCAAACAGTCACACGTTGAGGATAGAGAGACTTTTCAACAATAACTCTTGGATTTTCTGAGCCCCAGATCCGACAATTTTGCTTGTTGACGAAGCCATCGAGGTGGAAATGGGCTTCATCACTCAAGATGATTTTTCGATGGAATTCTGGATCATTTTCATGCATTTCAACGACCCAATCAGCAAAGACACGACGTTGTTGATGATCGGCCGGCTTGAGTTCTTGTGTTAACTGGACTTTATAAGCCTTAAGACCCAAATCTTTATGCAAAATACGGTGTAATGACGTTTGTGGAATGGCTAATTCCAAAGAACGACGAGGAATGGACAAACCTGGGTTTTCTTTAACACTTTCGGCTACAACAGCAATATTCTCGGCTGTTCTTGAGCGACGTGCACGGGTTTTATTCTTCACATCACTAACTTGTCCCAAGAGCTCGAATTTTTTCACCAATTTCTGTATTGCGGTCCGACAAGGTGCTTCACGTTGACCCAAAAATGTTCGAGTTTTACGAACCGTCTCTGCCAAATTTTCACCATTTTTATAGTGAATTTTAATAATTTCAATGCGTTGTTGAAGCGTGTATCGTTGCATATTTATTAATGGCGTAGTTTCTACTTGTCAAATGTCAAAAAATGATAGCTTCAAAAGTGACATCTACCGAAATAGCGGGCTATTCAAAATAACACCTCTTATTGGAAAACCCTTTATAATGTTCTATTATTGTGAATGAAATGATCACTATTTCCATTAAAAAAATCAAGTGGTTATGGTGTCCGTCAACTGTCTCTCATCAACTTTGATAACTTGTTGCTTAGAAACAAAACAATATCTAGTAAATATAATTAGTTGTTTCGAGATTTTGTGACAGAATTAATGTTTGATAGAGGTCTAATTACAGACATGAAAGGAGCTGAACTTTCTTTTCTGAAAATTGATAGAATTTGGTCTGCTTGGTCAGAAGAAGGCATTCAGTAGCAGCAATGTTCGTGAAGATCGACTTCTTCGAAGAATGGCTACGAGAGACCACTTTCAAACAACAAGGTCTGTTGCTGAATGATGGATGCGAGCTCTTCACCGTCGTGTGTTGATGGCAACAATCTACAAAAGAATCTCTTCTTTTGGACTGCGATCCTACCGTCCATTCCAACGGCTCCCTTTAACTCCACATCAAAAAGCTATTAGGCTTGTTTGGTGTTAAGAGCGACAGCATTGGAATCAGCAATAGAACGACATTGTCTTCAATGACAAATCAAGATTGTTTTTGGTCAAACGACGGCTGTGAGAGGGTACGTCGATATCAAGGAGAAAGACGAAATCTAGAGTTCGCTGAAAAACGCCATACAGCTTTAGTACCTGGAGTTATGGTTTGGAGTGCGATTTGCTTCGGAAGAAGATCACTTCTTGTGTTCGTCCCAGACACTATAAATGTTCATCGCTGTATTCATAATATCCTCGAACCAGTTTTAGTACCATTCATGCAGACGTTGCCAAACGGCATTTTCCAACAGGATAACGCACGTCCACACACAGCAAAAATTACCAAAAAGTACTTCCAGCAAGCACAATTGCAAATGTTACTTATCGCGGATCGAACATTTTTGGGATATGACGGACCGGCGCGGCGTCTAGAATTATTGCCAAGAGCTCCTAACAACTTTAAACGAGCTGAGTCACCGAGTTGAGGTTATGGAACTAGATACTCCAGGAGAACATATAACACTTGATAGAAAGCATGCCACGACGAGTAAATTGCTGTTCATGGCGATGTTACACATTATTAATTTTGTTTTCGTTGTTGTTATCGTTTTTTTGTAATTGTTAATTTTTTTTCATGAAAACCTGATAGGCAATAATAAAACATCATTTTAGCAAAGTTTCAAACCCGTAGCGTTATTTTTAATAGCTGGTGCATTTCATATGAAACTGAATGTACTATATCTCTGATATTCAACCAAAATAATTGTTCTACCCCTCCAGCCAGGTAAGAAGTTCTAATAAAGACGTCAGTGTTATAAACACACTAGTCAGGTAATTTCTGGTATTATATACAATGAAGGGAAACAGACAAGATGTTTACAGTCTTCCCTTAAATAAAAGAGGCCCCGAAAAAGATGATAATCTTCTTAAATAATTATATAATTATATAATTATATAATTATATAATTATTTAAGTAAATCTTTATAGTTATAATATCTTGTATTCAGTTTTACGTAAGCTTTGCCACTAAAGTTACGTTACTAGCTTATCAAAATAGAACAATGCTGCCATATATCTACAAAAAACATATAGATATTAATGAAAAATATCTAAGACAATACCTAACCTATAACAATTACATTTTTATTTAAAGTTTTCTATTTAACTCTGTTATTCAAATACTAATGAGCTGTTTAAACAATCTAATCTCATTGAAACGCTAATCATTCAGATAAAGCCACTTCTTTTTTACAGCTCTTATCTAAACAAAATGTATCTTACTAACAAGTTTTAAATTTTTTATAACTGTTTTCGTGGCGTAGAAAAATAATGTTGACGGTAATTTTATTTACTACCATTATTTCACAATCATTTAGTGCACGAATTTTGGGAATTGCTTCCGCACCCTGTTATAGTCATCAAGTTGTGTTTCAAACGCTATGGAAAGAACTTTCGTTAAGAGGGCATCAGTTAACAGTTTTAACAACATATCCATTAAATGATCCACATCTCGTGAATTTAACCGAAATTGATTTACATTCAACGGGTGAAGCTTGGAAGAGAGTAAACATGTTTGATGTACTCACAAGAGGTATGCAATACGCTTTTAACATAGGTTGGAATATTTCGAATCAGCTAATGCATGAGCAGTTAAGTAATGCACAAGTACAAGAACTTATTAAAAACAATAATGAAATTTTTGACCTACTGATAGTTGAAGCAACATTTCCAACTATGTATGCCTTTTCTGTAAGGTATAATTGCCCTGCCATAGCAATTTCCTCACTTGATGCTCCTTCAAGAAATCTTGATATTATGGGAAACCCTTCTCATCCCGTACTAAATCCTTATTTTTTATTACCATTTTCGGGAAAATTGAATTTTTGGGAAAGACTAGTAAGTAGTGCATTCTCAATATATATGAGATATTTCAATTCCTACCATTTCTTTCCAATGCAAGAAGAGATTATGAAAAACTATTTTGGGAATGATTACCCTTCTGTAAAAGATATTACAAAAAATATTACTTTGTTGTTTACAAACACCAATCCAATTCTTCATGAAGTTAGACCCCAACTACCTTCTATAATTTCAATAGGAGGAGGAATTCATTTAAAATCTTCCGAAGAATTACCAAAAGTAAGTAGAATTTAGCTCTAAAATCACTGTTGATTTTGCTTGTTTTAGAACTTGGCAACCTACCTCGATGATGCTCAAGGAGGTTTCATTTATTTTAGTTTAGGAACTAGTGTTGCAAGTAATAATCTTCCCAAAAGCGTTCTTAATGTTATATTAGAAACATTCAGGGAATTGCCTTATACTGTGGTATGGAAATATGAAGACAAATATTTGCCAGAAAAATCAGAAAATGTTTTGATATCTAAATGGTTTCCTCAACAAGCTGTACTTAGTAAGTAATGTAACTAAGTTTAGTAAGTTTCTCAACATCAACAATACGTTGTGTTGCAGGGCATCCTAATATCAAACTATTCATTACCCAAGGAGGTTTACAATCTCTAGAAGAAGCGATATATAATCATGTTCCAATAATTGGTGTACCTGTGATGGGTGATCAACACCAAAACATCAAAAAGATTGTTAACAAAGGATTAGGATTGCAGATCGACTTGCTCAGTTTGGAAAAGAAAGCTTTCAAGAATGCTATCTTAGAAGTTATAAGTAACCCCAAGTCTGTGTGCAAATAATTATATTAAATTAATCTACTCGTATTATGATAATTTTAGATACCGCCAGAATATTCAAGATTTAGCAAAGATTGCATTAGATCAACCGATGACAGCCTTAGAACGAGCGGTATGGTGGACGGAATACGTTTTGAGAAATAACGGAGCTAAGCATTTAAGAAGTCCAGCTGTTGATTTGCCAACTTATCAGTATTTTCTCCTTGATGTTATTGGATTTTGCGTAATGATCATTTCAATCATTATTTACTTGCTAATTGTTTTAATTAGAATAAGCTATAAATGTGTTAGATATCATATTTCAAAACCAAAAAATAAAATAGAATAATTGATAAAATAGCAAAAAGTTAAAAAATGTACCTAACCTGCAATCTCAATTATGTATAAAGGTTTTGGGTGTCTTTGAATATCTATCAAAAGATTTTCTCATCAATAGTTATTCTTTGCAGCAACCATACAACTTTCAAATAATTACGTCATGAATTAATTTTCTATATTATTGAGTATATTCACGTACAATACAGACAAGGTACTGGTTTTCAATTATTTAAACGCCGAGAATGAATGCTAGCTATAAAGATGTTTTCTAAATAAATAGATAAAAAGTAAAATTGCACATAAGACATTCTGTTCTGTAAGATTAATACAGAGATAAATATTGCCCCAAATAAATAATGCTAACTAAATCTTTATAAATTTTGTTATGGTTATGTGATTTTTCGTTTATTTATTTACATAAGTACAACTGCAGCCTTTTTTGATAAGAAGATACAATGAAAAGATAGTAGAAGAAATAATAATGACCTTCACGATCTAAATAAGGAAAGAAACTGATTTTATGTATACATATTACAAAGTTATGTTATCTACATATACAATTCTCAACTAGAATTCTGTAAAAGTATAAAACGCCCGGCAAGGTTGATTGGTAGTGTCCAATTGCCCAATTTATTCAAAGTTAGCAATTTTCAAATTGAACTGTAGTACCATAAAAAGGATTCTAAAATATTTTAACCCCAATACCTTAGTTTCTTACTTTTGCTCGCAAAAGGAAATCACGACTTGAAGGAATATTGAAAATGAACCACTAAACCACTGACATCTTTTCTTTTCAAAGTTTTCATTAACTTATACCAGAATTAGGTATGTGGGTTTCGCATTTTCGACTAATTTTAGTAAAACAAGTACACTGCAGACAGAAGAAGAACTGAGTACATTAAAAGTGTATTCGAAACAAGACCAGAACATAACTGTTAGTGTTCTCTAAATTGACTTCACAGATGGTCAGTAATCAACAAGTTGGAAAAAAGTGGTATTAAAAGGCCTGATCAAAACTCTCTTCGTACAAAACAACACAATTCGTATTAATTGGCAGTTCCTGCATTGCAAATCTGCTCTGTTACAGGAAGTTGAAGGTTCCGCATGACACAATGGTTATTTACTTTTTGATAGATTGTTCTAGAAAATACTCTAATCTTAGCTGATTTACGTTTTAAAGTTTGGAATATAAAGGAAGATTAGATTTTAACTTGATAGCCGTTAATATGAATACTGTACAGGTCCCAAATAATCGTTAAACGAGGCCGTTGTTGCTTTTCCGCTCTAATTTCTTTATTATCAATTTTAGACCTATAGTAAGTAATACCTTTTGTTAGAAATCATACAAGCTGTCGATCAGAGCAATACAAAGATTGAATCATGCCGAATTTTTTAATTTCAGCCTGATTTCTTTAATAGTTTCTAAATAATTGAGTATAAACCGTTAACCAAAACAGATTCCGGAATTTGTTTCGTTCCAATTCCATGCCTATGGTACCTGATCCTATGACTACCAATTATACGACTTGTCGATCGAAGCAATAAAACAATACTGCTTCCATTTAACAAATACAATTTGTTCTAAGATATGTTCTAATTTCAGTTTTGGAATTTCGAGGTCGAATTCTACCAGACTGTTAAATTTAGGGTATATTCCGCATATTGACCAGCAACTACTGCTAATACTTGACAATCGTAGATTCGGTTTTGTGACCTGTAAACTTATCTTAATTTTAGAACACTATTACATCATGCAAATAGAAAATTCAAAGACATAGCCTATAACTTGTGTATGTGAATACATGCGAAATGCTTTAAGTCTAATTAACGAGATAATAAGCAAGGACAGAAGATAAAAACCATTTTAATCAGTCGTTCTGATAGCTAGAATTTAGCCAGGTTTTCAGGTTTTTGCGGTTTCCATGACACTTCATTGACAACTATGTCATCGACAGACCCTTCATCGACACCACTTCATCGACATGGACATTTGATCGACACTTTATTAATAATAATGATATAATAGAACAAGATAGGTGAAAAGGCAAATCGGACTGCCAACTTTAATTGGCTCCCAGCACCCCTTGGCTATATTATAATTATAAATATAAATGAACAGTCAATTATAAAAATGATTAGATATAAGGGTACAATAATATGAACCACAATTAATTCTTCTGAATATCGAAATGATGGGCAAGTCCTCGAAGATACCAATCAAAATCATGTTGACCATACCTTTCCACAATTCTGAGAATTCCACCAGAAGTAATACGGCACTTCTTCCGTCCGAAACGAACATCTTGTCCAGCAATGAATTTAGTGATGTTAAGGACTTCAATATTTTGTGATTTTTTCAACTTCTCAATAAAACTCCAAATGCTTGGGTGGTAACAGCCAACAAGGGAGGATAATTTCTCATGCCAACCTTCGATATAATTGTTCGTCTTTGGAAGACCAGCCAAGGTGCCTTCATATTGGTCTTATTTGGGAGAGGAATAACTGCATCAAATTTAATAGCATGAATTGTCATTAGTTGCGTGAAAAGTGGAAGAGCTGTCTTGAAGATGCCATCGCAGAACCAATGATCAGAAGAAGACAAGATTCCAAGATTTTTTTCCGTTGAGAAAGGGGTTCGATTGGGGTCACCTGGTTTACTGTCGAAAAGAAGGAAATCTTCATCAGAAGATGTCTTTGAATAAGGACCATCGATGACCAGTTCGCTAAGTGAAGACGAAGCCTGCGGTGCAGATTTGTCCTCTTCCGAATTCGTTTGACACTCTTCAAAATTGCTGGAACTGATGACAAAGCCGCCTTGAACCGATTCCGGAATTCCTCCAGTAGCTTCACCAATTATCTGCTGCGGATTTTCATTTATAGTAGATGCCTTTTCTCTGACGATGGTTATGATCTTTGCTGCTACAACTCTTCCTGTCCGTGGTAAATAGTCATGAACAATGGCACCAATTTTGGGAACAGTTCGTCCTTGGCATGATCCAGTGAAATATTGTTACGAAATACAATGCATAATTACCTATTGTAAATCTTATCTTTAATTTATGTGTAATCATTCCATTAGTTCATTCTATACGTATATCATGAAGTCATCCTAGACCGAGCATCCTTTTTAGATAATATTTAAGGGAAACCACATTGTGAGCGAGCCTTAATATAATTTCGATATCTATTCTGTTTTTAATTAACCTTGAGCTAGGATGACATCATGGCAAGAGCGAGACATCGTCCGTCCGAAGGAACTTATAAAAACTCCAAATACAGGGAGAGGAGTCAGTTGTGGGTTATCTTATGCAGTGGTATCTGATACAGTCAATAGAGACAACCTAATATCTATAAACATGTAAGTCTCTTGTAACTTCTTTTATTCTTTTACCTTTGTTTAATAAACTCTTATTTTATTTAGTTTTAAAATGCATTTTGCTTTACTGTATTCCCTTCGGTCCTTTTTTAGTTACGACGGCCTTTCGTAAAATCCGAGCTGAATGGTAATAGTTTATCTTAAAAAAACCTATAGTCTTAACGTCACATTTCCAATAAGTTCTATCTTCTCGGGTTCTTTCCTTGTCATAAATGAAGCCCTTCTCCAAAAGTTGCTGCTTTTTCTTGCTGCTGATAACATATTGCAATGGCAGTTTTATTGTCACAAATCACAAATTACAAAATTTAAAATGAGCGTTTGTTGCTGTCACACCGAAAACTTGTGAGAAATTGACGCCCCCTATGGTGCTCATCAGTACTCAATGTTGCGTAAAGCGCCACCTGTTGTGAGGTATACTGTCCTCTGTCGATGAAATAGTTATCGATGAAGTGTCCATGCGATAAAGTGGTGTCGATGAAGTGACCTGCTACGGTTTTTGCGCGTTCCGTAGATTATCAATGTATCAGCAGTCGCAACCATTTACAGTAACCAAAGCTAAAATAGTAAACATACGAGATATACCCTTAAGTGTCGAGGATTTAAAAGTTAAAAAAGGCAGATTCCATTGTTTGCTCTGATTTCGTTATTATCAGACCTATGGTACCAACAGTTTTATGTTAAGAATCATAGGCTGGCGACCGAGGCAATAAAAAGAGATAGTGGTTCATTTAGCAAATGAAAATACAGTCGTTTTCAGATTGACGGGATGTTCTAAAAAATGTTCTAATTTTAGTTTTGCAATCTAGAAGTCGAATTATAGAGTTGGGTAACTGAATTTCAGCCTAGGGACGTTTCCAAATAATCGGGTGTAGACAGTCTTTGTTCTACTTCGATTATAATCAATTTTAAACCTATGGTATCTATAATTTTTTGTTAGTAATCACAAAGCTTTCAATTGGAACAATAGAAAGATAGTAGTTCCAGTTTTGATAAATAAAGATCGATGTCGTTTCCAGTTTGACAGGATATTCTAAAATGTTTCAATTTCAGATTTGCAGTTTAGAGATCGAATTACACCAGATTATGAATTCCAACCTGATAGCTTTAATGCTTTTAAGATAATTAATTGAGTGTAGACCATTGAACAGGATATTTTAGACCTTCAGTTATTTAATAGGCAATTGATACTTTTTCATTAAAAATCATACGGACTATAGATTGAAGATGGTAGTTTCATTTAACAAACAGAGTCGACGTCATTTTCGATCCGACAGGACGTTCTAGAAAATGCTCTAATTTCAGGTTCTCAATCTCGAGATCAAATTATGTCAAAGTACTAAGTCTTATAGGTTCAATGGTTTCCAAATTACTGATAGTAAACTGTTAAATAAGATACCCTGTATATGATTATCCTTTTAAACCTACATCTCGATACCTTAGTTGCAAAACCACGTATCAACTATTGTTGTCAATGGATGATACGTGGTTTTGCAACTAAGGTATCGATCTATAGATGAGTAATTTTAGAACAGTGTTACTACACTTCTTTAGATACTTAATGTTTCTGCCGGGAATAGAACCCTGACTACTCTGCTCGTGAACTGCATTGCACCACCACAGAAGCTTATTAAATTACATAAATTCTTATTAATTTAATTTGT
This sequence comes from Ignelater luminosus, assembly GCA_011009095.1. Lineage (NCBI taxonomy): Eukaryota > Metazoa > Arthropoda > Insecta > Coleoptera > Elateridae > Ignelater > Ignelater luminosus. The sequence goes on from VTPC01001101.1 coordinate 18,435, forward strand.
TGATTAATTGACTTTTGTAGAATTTATACTTGTAGGTAGTCACAACGGTTTAACCTGCTGGTTTCTAACGTAAGCAATCGAAATGACTCCTTTAGCTTATAACATTGAACACCTAGCAACTAGGTTTCGAGAATTTGATGTCAAACCCTTCCATGGGAGGATTTTACTTATATTTAGAATTGCAAGTAAAAAGATCTGCTTACGCATAAATCAATATATTTCCAGGGTATGATTTCAACGATTTTATTATGGTCGCAAACGTTTTATCAAATCATGTACAAAATTTGTAGATCTATCACTTATACAACCCTTTTTAAGACAATTGGCACAGTAGTAATACTAATAATTTTTGTATAGTAGGTGCTTTACCTGACAGAAATTTTTACATTAGTCGTAAAAGGTAAATCCTATTAGTATCGGAATAATTTGTTGTTTCTATTTCTCAGAACGCAAGATGCAGACAGAACTTTAAACTTGAGACTTCCTACAAGTAAAACTGTCAATCAACACAGCGGAGATTTATTTTGACGGAGATCTGACCAAACCATGGTCATCTGTCAGGAAGAAATTGCAAGTAAAATTTCTAAAAGCTTACTTAAGCATTGTCAAGTAAATTGGGATATTTTAAAGAATTTCATGTATTTCTGTTAGTTTCGAGAATTTAAGGTCGTTGCCACTTAGTGAATAATACGTAGTTTTGCAAATACAAGAAATATCAATGAAAATTTAAGCGAAAAGAAGGAACGAAATAAGAACCGCATATCACTGTTGGCCAATAACTTTTGTGCAAGGCCAGACAATAAAAAAAGACAGGAATGCGTAATATTTAACAACTGAACAAAGTTAAAACCATTGTTACCCATAGTACTTACTTTTAGTACACACTATATGTATAGTGACACATTATTTATAGCGTATTTAACAAAAGTAAATTACAGTTTAGAAATATCCGTTTAATTTTACTTTAAAATTTTGACACATCATAAGCAATAATTCCTATAAGAAATTTCTACAATAATAACGTAAATAAATAACCAACTAAACTATAAGACCCATTATCGCTTCACTTAACAATTACTTTCCTTAGACATTTGTGTCTAAAAATGCATTCTAATCCCATCCCGATTTGGTTTCCCCAAGCGTATACTAACATAAATACTAGAATTAATTCGTGCTTAAAGGAACACCCAATACCCTATGCCCATAACAAGAGACGTGAAGTTATGAATATTTTAAAAGCTGTCTAACGGTAGTCGTATTAAAGTCACGCTGAAGTCGTTGCACAGATAATTCAGTTAAAAGTTCTTAGGCTGTTACGCAAATAAAGTGCATCCAAATCGCAGTACAAACTGAAACCGAACCTTTTGTGTAACTGACTACTCTTCGTATCGATTTTAATAAAGTCACTAACACATTTCAAACTATTTTTTCCAAACATCGTCTTGACATTATTTTACCTGGACCTAACAGTATTCTTACCCCTCATTCATCCACTTGTAAAAGTGTCGGCGTCCACTTCATCATAAGATGAATTTGACAAAAGCAAAACTGAGGTCATTTCATCACACGTTCTATACCTTTTGGGGTCCGAATGCTTTCTTTTGTCCGAGATTTGTTTGATTTACCGCGGGAATTCTTTCTAGATTTAGTAAGTAGTTGTAAGGAGGTAATATTGAAAAGATAGATTTACACTGCTAAAAATCCCATAACACGCTTGGCATTTTAAGTGAGAACAAGATTAATTAGATTCATACTGGTTACACGAAATACAAGAAACGTTTTCGTTTTAACTTCCATGTATAGAATTAAACCTAGTAGTACTGTAATTAGTGTTATAAAAGATAACAAAAACATCAATTTCAACTAACCGATCATCGCAGCTACAATGCATGACGGTATTAACCCTCCAATTGAAAAGACCATATTTAGTTTCAAAACCACCAATCCAAAAAGGGCAGGCGGTATCATGAATTCGACAGCATTTGTCCGTCCTGGAAAAACCTCCGAGATGGGTGTACTTTTTGGCAGAGTATCCCTTACCACACCATTTGGTGCCAGGGACTTGAAGAATTTCCGCAATGTCGCGTTTTTTTCTACATGAATAAGAAAAATTCATTTTAGGATATCATTTCCTTGATGATTTTGTAAATTTCGCATCGTACTGTGTCTGTTACATTTATTTTTAAACGCACCGTATATACGTGTATATCAATAATAAAATTAAATAAAATTCTGTAAACTTCACTAAAACGTAGAAATAAAGAAAATAAGAATATTGTAGAAGACAAAACAGAATCCACTGCTGCCATCAAGTCATCAAGTTTATTCCGCCCCAACGAACTTCTCGTTCTATTTTAAAGAGAGTATTATTTTTACTTTTAATTAAAAAATATAGCTGTCATTCCAGAAGAGTGTAATGTAAATTATCTGGTTGCCTTTTTTCAGAAGAGTAAAACACGGTGGCTATTAATTTTTGACTGAGGTTTACTACCTTAAGAAACAAAAGAAGGTCTGGACTTTTGCGATCCTGTAATAAATCATGTGTTAAGTTTTACCTTAATATGTTACAAAGATTTAAAGTACGGGTGGCAAATCAATAAAAGGTGAACTTTTATTGCTGTCGAAAAAATGGGTTTGCATTTTTGTGTTGCACGCTTCTGCATTATTGCACGAACTACGCAATCATTATCTCTTTGTTTTAGTTTTTAATTTTATTTTTATTGTAAACTACTTCACCAGTGAAAATAGCAGTATTGTCATGTTCAACACAAGGAGCACAAATAAAAATGAAGTGTTATTTGCATCTCTTTGCATCACCTATTTATTATTATTGACCTTTAGGTAATTTATAAGAAAAACGATTGAAAGCAAAAACAATAATCTAAAAATCTCCTACCTGTTATCACACCAGCAATGTGAAATCGTAAAAGGTTTCGCATTATAATAGCTGTACTTCTTTGTGAATCCATGAATATTCGTCTTGCAATGGTCGTGTTTCCGGCAACATTTATCTGTTGATGACATTCCACCTAAATCTGTATAGGAATGTGCTATATGTTCAGGACCGCACCATAATGTACCTGGAGCTATAAAGTAGTCGGATATCGCACGTGATTTTCTCATCCTATGGGGGAAATTATCTTTGATTTTGTTTATCTTTCTTAAAACAACGGTTTTGCAAAAAGCAAGAAATGGTAAGTGAAAGTTGATAAAGCAAGATGAGTATGAGAAATAGAAAATGAAGAAAGTATTGCAACTAAAAGAAGAAATAGAGAGAATGCAAGAAAAGATGTAAGATAAAAAGCACAGACAAGCATACACACAACAGTAGAGAGTATTAACAAGATAAAGAAATACTGAAGCAAAACTTTCTTCAAATACAAAGAATGCAGTAACATAAAATATAAGCTAAGGCAAAATTAAAATTATGAGTCACCATATCGAGCAAAACCACCTACCAACTACCTTTCAAATTTAAAAGACATTAAGAAAAATATCAAAGGGAAGCAGGAAAGTACATTGGAAAGATAACATTCTAAATTGAAAGTTCAGGGATTCTACCACCAAACTTAAATATGGACTTTCTTTAGTTCTGCTTACAGATAACAATTGAAAATATTGGCAAAGAATTATTTTATACGAAAAAGACTTAAATAAGTTTTGAGCCTCTAGAAATCTGTACCATTTATGTAGCATGATTTTTTGGTTTTGGCCAAAGTTAGAAAGAGATGTTAACTTTTACTTTAGGATTTACCAATCTTCATTTAAGTACATACTTTTTGGTTTCAATATTGCAATGTCTTTTAAAATGAGTTCGAGATCTTAAGATCCTAAATAAAGTAACCCCTCAAATATTACTTTAGATCAAGAGAAAGGCAATAACAATGATAGTTTTCGATTTATGTAAAAGCAACACCATAGTTTCCTTCATCAAATCTTGATTACAGAGACGTCAAGCTATTGAAGCGCCTCCACAGTCTGAAAACGCCCATCGTAAAGATTTACAGATCAGTTCAAAGATTTAATATTTTACCTCCATATTTCTCTTAGATTTGTTTCAGGATGCACGAGATCTGAAGCCAACCCTATTTTATTTATTTCATGTATTTGTTTTGTGCTACATACACCTTCTAAGGTTTAGAATTTTGTGACTATTTGTTGCTCAGAATTCATCACGTAAAGTCCTAACAATTTTGAAACTGATGACGTCTTAAATTACCTGCTATTACTGTCAGAGACTTTGTAGCAGTCTTATCGGCACCATTACGTTTGTTTTGTTAAATATTTACAGTTTTCACTTTTGAAAATTAACAGCATTGCTAATAGAATTTCGTGGTACGATCAGTATCGTCTGTCGGGACTTGCCATATTTTAATACACAATATCCCATTATTCCATTTTTGCAAACCTTAAATTCTTGAAACGTATTTTGGACCAGATTACACTTGCACTCCATTCTTTTTCTTAGCAATCTTCCTTCAGGTAAAATCTAATATTTTGTTTATTTTGTAAATTCTTTCTCCTTCTTCTTCTTTCACTTAATTAAGGCAGTGCCTGTTTAGTTCATTAATAGAAGTTCATGTTTGCCTTGGAGGGAATTCGATGGAAGACGAAATCCAGCTTTGTGTCAATAGCTTTGGTGGTCTACCTGGCGGTCTTTTTCCTTTCGGTTTTCGGTCTCTTGCAATTTTGGGTAGTCTCTTACAATCCATTCTCTCTATTTGGTCATTCCACTCTTTTCTTCTAGTTTTTACAAATTTTATAATATCCTGTGTCTTACATAGTTCTCGTATTTGGGAGTAAGGTATTCTGTCTAGTCGTGTTTTACCCGAGATGCATCGTGACGTTCGCATTTCTGTTGTTCTCGGCGTTTGTTTTGTTTTGCTAAATTCGGATCTTGTTTCCACCGTGTATGTTAATATTGGTCTGATACAGGTTTTGTATATCCTAACCTTGTTTTCCACTGACATTTATTTGTTCCGGTATATGACGTCTCGCAGATATCCCGGCGCCACGGCTCCTTTAATTGCTTGGCCTTTCACTTCCGCTTGTATGTCTCTGGCGCTGGATATAATTACGCCCAGGTATTTAAAGCTCATAACCTGTTCCACCATTGCCCCTTGTATTTCTAGATTTCATCTTACAGGTTCTCTAGATATTGTGATACATTTCGTCTTCTGTTTTGATACCTCCATGTTATATCTTTTGGCCGTTTCCACAAATCTATGTAGCATTTTCTGTAGGTTGTCCTCGCTGTTTGCAATGAGGACCACATCACTGTGTTGACTTGTTTTTGCCCCATGCTGTATCCCTCCATTACTCTCACGTCTCCGATGATTTCATCCATTACTACGTTGAACAGCATTGGACTTAGTGAATCACCCTGTCTGATCCCTGAGTTCATCGTTATCTCGTCAGTTAATGTTTTTGCAGTTGTTATGCGTGTCCTTGTGTCTTCGTAAATGTTGTGAATTAGGTTTCTCAGGTCACGTGACACGTTATTCTTCTTCAGTATATCTAATATGTCGTCTAATTTCACCCGATCAAAAGCTTTCGTTAGATCGACGAAGCACATGCATGCTGGCTGATTATATTCTATGGATTTTTCGCATATTTGACGGATCACAATTCTTTGGAAGTCCTAGATAAATTTATAATAAGTAAATTAATCGATAGATTAAGTTTATCCTTCACCTTAAGTAGAATTATATTCGTCGGCATTCCTGATATTACACTTTGTCAATTCCTTCCTTTCTCGGAAAATCGTTTTTATAGTATTCTTGTTTATTTATGAACATTTAAGTTTCATGAATATCACAGTAGCAAAAAGCTTTTCAACTGGGCAGTCTGTAGAGATTTGACATCCTTAACGATTATTGCTCAATAATACATTATGGGATAGAAATACAGAACACTTATTAAACTTCACGTGGAAAAGTCATTAGCTATAGCTTTTTATCAGATGTGCAGATTATTTTGAGCAGAATGTTTCAAATGGATTTAGTGGCGTTTCATTTGTCGTGCATAGTTAAAGTGACATTTTTTAAAAATGAAAGTAGATGTTCATTCTTCGCCCTTTTTGCAGATTTGACTTGATCCTCTACAATTTCATCTTCTCTGCTACTCCCAAAAATCAAATTCAACGAAAGACATAAAGATACATGAGACTATACTAAGACACATTCCGATAAACATCTTTCTAGAGGTATTGCCGGAATTATTGTATCGCGGTGCTAAAGTAGATATACCGCAATATATAAACAAAATATTTCAGACATGATCGCAGTAATCAGTGACAACGCCAAAGAGAGAGTGGATGGACAAACGCCTACCCTAAGGAGGCATTTACCTCCCCTAGATACGTAGACAAGTATGAGCTTATCATGGAAAATTGAAAGACGCCATGCCCATTTGTAACAAGAAATATCCTGACATAACAGCGATTCCCGAAGCAATAATCCAGCATTGTCGTTTTGAAAGTTTTTTGACTCAAGCAAATATAATTTTTATTTTATCAACATACGCAGCAGGCTGGAAATCATAAAGATTCTGAAAAGAAATGTGTGGCACCATATGCGTTGGTAAACAAAATCCTATTTTTAAGACTATATCTTTCTTTTCTAAGAAACTCATTGTCAACATCTGCACCACAGACTACAGAGTTGATGATACCCACTGAATGATTGAATCAAACCTCCATTAGTTAATTTGTTGGTATATTCATTCAATTCCATTAGTTACTTTACCAGTTGTTAAATTGTAAGTATCAATAGTGAAAGAGAAGTAACTATTGTAAGTCAATATTGATTGGGTTATAAGCTTAAAGTATGGTTATTTTCACAGCGAAAAACCAATTCGCTAAAACACCAGAACTCGGGTTCATTAGCAAAGTACCATATTCCAGTTAGTTCAGAAGTTTGTGATGTGGTACATCTGCAGACTAGCTCGGTTTGATTCGAATTCAGACCTGCTTCACCTCCTTAATTTCTTTCCTTGATTTTTAACAAACATTCACTATTGCTGAAGAGATTTTAGATTTTGCTTCTGAATTATAAGCCAAAAACATGTTTGACTAATAAATTGTAAACAGTATTCACTTGGCCTTTTTACACCTAAAGAAGTTCCAGGAAAGACTTCAAAGGAAAGTCGAATCACCAAAATAATTAGAATAATAATTAAAATAATAATTATTATAACAATCAATTCGCAAAAACATCAAAAATGTCTTTAGCGATGTAACTATAATTATTGCTTACCTCTACCAACAGGTGCAAACGAATAAGTAAGATAGGATGTTATTAAATTCTTGCTAATTAGTAGACTATAAAACTTACTAGATGAGACTACAAAAAGAATTAGATTTAGCAATACAAAAAACTCTACGATCTAAATTAAGAAAAGAGAAGCAAATACATAGAAGTATTAGAATTCTTGGCAAAAAAATTTTCAGTTATCTACTAACTGCATTTTTGATTTAGGAAATATGGCAAAATGATGTTTCATTGAAATGTGACGCCTCGGGATATTCAGGGGTTGGCCCTGTAGATATCAATTGCATCAATTATTCTTATTCCTTTTAGTACAATTTTGCTTTCATCTTTCCTGAAAAGAGAAGCTTCTGCAATTATCCAACCTTGATATAAGAAAGTAAAACACAATCGCCGTTCTTCAAAGATTTTGTTTAGAATTCTTTTATGGCAGTAGAACAATTAGATCAATACGACATGTGTTATTTCTCTTCAGGATTTTGCGTCGGATGAATTCTGTACGTTAAATCTAAATCAAATCTCCAAGACAAAAGTTACATAAATTTTATAAGACAGGCTTTATCAATGTGTCTCCTATACTTTAGGATCCATGTGATAACTTTCAATTGAAATATGAACAGCTGGAATTGACTTCGGAAGTAAGTCTCCAATCATCAATGCCCAAAAAGCCTCATTGAGAAAGAAACCTTTGGTATCAATATATTTAAGTGTTCTATCCGCTGCATCAACTATTTTCATTAATTAAACTGTCGTTGCTGAGGAGTAGAGAAGAAAGATCAAATTGAGAAGAATTTCTGCATTCATGTAGGTTACTGTTTAAGACCCAGCTTCGATATTCACAATATTCAGATCTGTGTTTAGGGAAATTCATGATTATCATTATCCACATTTATTAATGTGATAAGCAGACAAGAAGAATATTTAGGGGAAATTTGCAGAAGTAAGTAAGAGACTACCACATAGATAAGGAAAAGAAATGAAAACAAGAATTACTGGTTCTAGATTACTTAACTTCTCTAGGTGTAAGCTTTGAAATTATTTATTATAAGCAAAATTTAAAATTTATCCGTTCTAGAAATTAGAAAAAAAAAGGTTTCAACTGCACCAGAAATACCAGAGCAAAAATAAAAAAACCAGAAAGGTTGTTGTGAAATAATAGAATGGTCAGTATTATTATATTACAAAGTGCGTTTCTTCTTTACTCTAGTACTGGTACGAAATAGCAGTCTGACTGAGTATTAATTCGGAAAAGCGAGAAAAATATATAGCAAAAGAAACTGAAAATTCAAATCAATACAAATTAAGCAATCAGTGTTAGCTACCTCTACCAGTTTTAAGTGTTAAATACATACTTCATTAAGCACATTTTTCCCGCCACCTTTCCATCACCTTAACATATAACGAATATTTTTAACACTAAGCAGATAAAATTTTAAAACGTTAACAGACACAATACGATACGATGTCAACAAAACATTATGTAACAAATTAAGTAATAAAAATCACACAGAACCACGCAACCCACATCTTTTATTCGGTAATTTAAGTAAACATGAAACCTACCTTGACTTTCCATAATCACGTTCTTCTTTCCTTTTTCTATTTATACCTTCCCTTAAAGCTTTTCTCATGGTTCTATGGTTCTTTCTACACATTACCCTGAGTTTACCATAATTTAACCATCTTCTTATATCTTTGGGTAAATGCTTATCAGGTAAAATATCTACAGTAACATTTGAGGTAGTCGAGAGGTTGCCGAGGTCATTTTGGAATTTATCTAGGAACCTTTTTATTTGGCCTCTGTCGTGGAGATATTCACAATCTCTTATATTGTCATGTTCGTCGTAAATTAGTTGGATAAAGTGCTTGCCGTCAGTTAACTGACGCAGTGTAATTCTTGTATCGGACCTGAAAATGAAGATCACACAATTAGTTACACATTTCGCCAATCCCTTTAAACAGCGAATTTGTGTTTTAATAATTTTAATTTAAATAAACCGTAACCTATGATTTTTTAAATATGAATGATTCACAAAGAATAACGATGACGTATAGCAAATGATAAACTAGTTTATTATGTAATTTCACCTGAAGCTTGCTCAATGTCACCAATAGTACAAATATTTCCTATTTGTAATCAGTTCTTAAAATGGGAGAAGCTAGTAATAAACGTTGATGACTACCTTTGTATGAATTTAATTTACTCACTATCGTTTAATTTTTTGTGGTTTGTAAATAACGCTATTTACCTAATACCTACATATTTTATTTCTTTAAAACCAATAACAAATACGAGCAAGTCAAAAATGTCATCATTTTAAATAACAGTACAGTGACTTAAATTAAGTATTCAGGTTTCTAGGATGAAAATTCAAACAGTGGAAATTACAATTTCCATTATTCACTGTGATGAGTACTGGAAATCTTGCAAAGTCTTACAAGGAAACGTCCGTCATCACTTACGAATGCCACTAATTGTAATTTTTTTCAAGATTATGCTCAGAAGTTGCAAGTCTCTAAAACAGACATTTCTTGGTATAAAAGAAGCCCAGTTTAAAATTAATTAAGCTTATTTTATCTCTGAAAGAGTATTTTGAGAACATGCTCAAGTAATAATAGTCAGAAATAAAGAATAGTTTTCGATTGATTTTAAGTAACTCATATCTTCCATTTGAAAGTTGAGAAAGTATTACGGACAGTAAGATTGATACAATAAAGGGCTTTTGAGAGACTTTTAGCGTTTGTGTACCACATTAATAGCATTTCATGTAAGAATGTATTTAGGTAATTTAGCCTTGGTTAACAAGGAAAGCTTTTTAGCATATTTAATTTTCAACAACAAAGACGAATTGCAGAATGTTTCCCAAATCAGTAATTTTCAGCATTGTATACTAGAACTAGAAAAGCTGGAATTGAGTTCGTATTTAGAATTTAGTTATATACATTTTTGTTCCTTAAACTATAAAATGACTAGGTAATATGAAATGTTCTGCAATTCATAACTAACAACTACAGTATTCTAAAATTCGACCAATATATGAAAAAATATTATAGAAGATGGTATATATAAAAGTTCTACAAAGGAAATTAGTGATCTACAAACATTTCTTCTTGTATTTTAGAACAAAACTATGAAGAAAAAAATAAAGATTATTGAGCTTTAAAAGATAAAGTCAAGTTTGGTCTGAATAAGTACCTTCTCTTCTTAGATAGTACGTATTTCATCAGAACTGGAGTCTCTGAGGGTACAATCAACTGAATAATTTTCTGCAAATGATATCTGAATATGCCTCTCCACTGTCTTAACATAGATTAGCTTAAGGACATTTCTAGCAGGCGAGCTTCCTTTACACAGGCACTGTACCAAACTGTTATTAGATGGATGGCCATTACTAATAGCAAATAGGCAAAGTTGATCATCATTTCAATTGAATAGAAAAAGAACTATTAAACTATTTCAAAGCTAGCTAGATAAATTCACGGATCGGTAGTTAATATAGAAGGTATATTCCACTTAAGTTAATTAATGGGAGCCAGCTTAGCTTATGTTATCCTTTGCAAATACAACTCTTAAAAAAACCTGGCAAAAACCCTAACAGACTGCATAGTTCGGGTAGGAGAGAGAAAGCAGTCAGCTAAGAATATAATATCCAAATGAGATTTGGGCAAGAAGAAAGAAAACAAAATAAGCCTCCGGAAGATTGCTCGATTAGAAGAAAGCGGATAATCTGAACGAGATTTGAAGAATTTATTAAAGTAAAAGACAAAGAAAGAATAGATCCAGACAAATTTGTGCAATCCAAGAGAGAATAAAAGTAAATTGAGGAAAGAAAGAATAAAGAAGATTGAGAAAAACAGAAAAACCAACGACATGATGACTTATTACACAGAAAGCAAAATCGACCCTTGTAGATCCAATCAATACATTTTGTATGCCAAAATTTGCAGATTTTGGTTAAATTTTCTATATAAGTAGGTAAACGATAAACAAATCTCCTATTGTTGTTAATACAAAGCAATCTTCCACTTCTATTGGAAACATTGTATACGTTAGAGAACACAACTATTGAGTACGTTGATTTGTAGCAATATTCTGAAGCAACGTGTTTATTAAACGTTAACTTGCAACTGTTGGCAGATCTTGGCAGGAGTATTTTTTACTTTGAATTCCATTTGGTTCTCGTAACCTAACCTCAAATAATTTGAAGAAGATACCAGAACACTGAGCTAGTATTTTTCTCTCTTACACTTTTTTCTTTAGATTGTGCTGATTCCGTCTAGGATTTATTTTTCTTTCCTTCCTTTTGCCCTCATGTGTTTGTTCTGTTTATCCATTTTGCTCAGTTGATATCTTTTTTCTTTTCTCCATTTACTTCTATTTTCCCCTAGATTGCACAGCTGCTTCCGAATCTATTTTCTTCTTGGCCTTTATCCAAACTCTTCAGATTTGGTCTTCTGCTTTTGAAATTAAAAAGATCCCGTGTGAAGTATATTTTGTTTTCTTTCTTCTTGTTGACATTCTATTCAAATAACATACGTTTTTAGATAAATTTTACAAATGCGTGCGATCTGTTTGTCTTCTCTTTCATATGACCCATGTAGAAATAAATCCGATAGCGAAACCCTAAAGATTAATATAAGAGATGTCTTTAATAACTAATACTAAAGATGTGTTTTGGGCATGCAGGATTACTGCAACCTCCTCACGGCTCAAGACGCCAATGCGATGAAACAAATTAAAGCTGCATGAACTTTTTGCCGTGGAAAGTTTTTATACGATAGAAATAAATCCTGACGCAGCCAATTGGTATGAGTTTCAGAAAGAAAGAATTGAAGATCCAACCGTCATAACCAGTATATCACTTTTCTGTAAAGAATACCTAAAAGTGTCCGCCATACCCTATAAAGAATTCTCCTCATCTCCACCTTAGTAATAATGAGCAGGGATGAGAGATTCAGAAATATTTTTATGGTGGTAGCAGACCTTAGTTTAGTCTATGCAAGCAATCTTGAATTTGCACAAGCCTTTTCCTAAAGAAGATATTACACATTATACAAAATTCTTTGCTTCTCGATAGGAGATTATCGGGATTGTCTTTCTGTCTTCAGGACAACTACTGCTGTACTACTCTAGGACCATTACTGTTTTTGTTCAAGCCAGCTAAAGTTTGATTCGTTTCCTGTGCACCAACTGTAAATGTCGTTTAGGGCCCTGTAAACTAAAATGAGATGTGTACACTAAAACAGCGTATATCGGAAAGAATCAATAACACAAAATATCAAACAAACTGCAAAATCAGTGAAAGATTTCTTTTCTAATTAATGCTATAAGAGCCATATCATGCCGAGATCAATTAATCAGAGTCAATGTAACCGGCACCATCATTTTCTTCATTGCTGATCTCTGTTTACCAGAGTAGCTTTAGGCACTGTTTGTAACCTTTCTTCAGTCTAGTGTCATTGAATTTGTTAGTTGGTGGTCTTTTGGGGGCTCTTAGTCTGGTAAGATGAGCATGTAATTGAAGAATGGGTGTCGGCCGAATTAGGCAAAGGCGAGCATAACTAGCCGGCGGAAGCCACTACAAGGACCTGGAAAGATAGATCTTCCAGTCCTGGGGTGCATCATAAATGGTTTTCTGATTATTTGCTGGCATCGATGAGACCAACTTCTCGTGAATAAATGGCGGATGACGTCGCGGAGAAGACATATCAAAGAAAAAAGAAAGAGAAAGCAGAGACTTTCTGGATGGCAACACGATCTCTACAAAAACACCCAAGAACGTCGAAGAGCCGCGAGGGGTCTTACGACATGGCTTTACTTCCATTGAATTGTTAAAAA
>VTPC01001102.1:0-18156 GCA_011009095.1 Ignelater luminosus
AAAGTTGATAAAAAACATTTTATCAGTAAACTGGAGAATGGTCTCCACAACTATCCCAAACTCGGGTTAATTGGGAGAGCCCACAAACAGTATTAGCCCAGGGCCCCCAAAGCTGGCAGTCCGCCCATATCCTTACAATATACTTTATCGAACAAAGTTAAACTTCCTATGAATGACTGTAAGTGCTCTTGAATATTATTATGCTTAAGTTGACATTTTGTGTAGACTTTCACTTTCAAGTTATATGGACGTATATGGATAGTATTTCTAAGTACTGACATTTTTCAAAACTGCAGACAAGTGATATATTCGTTTTGTGGTCAACTATTTGGTACAAAGTATGTTGAGTTGGTTCAGATTTTATTTGTCGTTACTTTTTGCATCAAACTGTTTGCGTACAAATTTTGTAGTGTGTAAATATAATATTTTTTAATATGTAGTACCAAATATGATAGTTACACATTGGGTAGCTTCCGCATAGAAATCAATTTGGAGATACTGTATTTTATTTTGTACTCTCTGATGCCCTTTTTGGACTCTTTTGGCCTATCTTTGATTTTGATATACCAAGAACACAGTTTGATTACTGGACGGTATCTTTAAAGCCTTTTTCCCGTTACAAACTATGCCGGATTATCAATCAAGAAACAACGTTGATCTGTAACAGAAGCAACTTATACCCAAAAATGCTTGGTTTTCTGAGATACAGTGTGTTAAAAGTTTTATTGAAAATTTTAACTTCTGAAAAACAACATGAGATACTGAATTCAGATATTCTTTATGATTTTTGTAATCTATATTCAGTTTGTTTTCGCATTCTTCTTGTAAGGTGCGTTGCTGTCGAGTACAGATGAAATTTTTTTAAGTTATGCAGATTAGTTGATTAATGTTGAGATCCGACATCTATCCTACATAATGTGTAATAAAAAGTTGTCAACTCGTACAGTCAACTCATAAAAGTAATGTCGCAAAATGATTTACATTCTGGTGTTTAATGTCTAAATTAATGACAATCTTTGCAATCCATAAAAATATTAACTTAATAATTAATTAATCTTGGTTACTCAATTACTGTCCATGAATTGCAGAATTTGCTATTAATTGAGAAGTTAAATGGTAAAATGTAAAACGTTTTGCAACATTACTTTATGGGTTGACTGTACAAAGAAGAAGAAAATTCTATCGCATTATCTCTGCTGAATTAGCGTTTAGAGATGGGCAAGCTGTCAATTACCTCAAATTATCTTCAAAAGGAGAAATTAAAAAGGATGATTTTTCATCTCTCATCACAATGGCAAAACAATCCAAGCAGAATCACAAAAATTCAGCTTAATAAATCATACAACTAAAACCATTCCAAATTATCTTGAAGAAAAGTATCAGCTTCCAAATGATGTTGTTAAGGTAGGACGTTATAAAAGAGCTACTTAGAAAATATGTAATAGATTTACCGAATTCCAAGAAGATTTTAAAATTAGACTGAACTAGATTGCATTTTTGCTGATAAGAGTTCAAAGACTGTAATAAAACTGCCAAACAACAGCTTCGTTTATAAACATTATTTATTTCCACAACTTTCCAAGTAGAAACTTTGGCGTTAAGCAACACAGAATATTATAAAACTTTAGAACTTTTTGAAAAAGTTATACACTTGTTATTTCGGGATATGAAAATTGGGTCAGATTTAAGGTGAAAGTGAAAATAAATTTAACACAGTCTTATGTATAAACCACAACGAGCATTGTGGATATTCAAGACTACTTGCTGAATTCTAAAGGATACATATATTTGTTCACATGAGATTTTTCAGGAAATCCATTTGATCAAGATAGATCAAGACAAGTAATTTAAGAAAACAGAAATCAAAGTGCTGAGGGCGGAAATTTAACAAATACGTTGTAGCGACTTGTTAAACGCAAGAAAACAACAACAAAACAAGAAAGGCAAAGTTAGTTACAATCTTCCTGGAGGGTGGGATAACTTTCGATATTTCAACAGTATGCTGAAGAATTATCTATATTCTTCGACGGGGTGTGTTTTATTAACAAACGAAATGAAATTAAAATGTAAGTATTTTTGGCAGAAAATATTTTGTTAACTTGTTGATGTCCTTGGTTCCAAAGATAAATATTATCTACTAATAAATGTCTTAGATGGAACTATCAATATGTGATGGTGTTCAGTTGCAGAAACACATTTAGTTATCTCCCAAAACATTAATAATAATGATGATTAGAATTAACTTCCAATGCAACCTAGAAAAGTTTTAAAACTAGATTTCGTGCATACTGGTGTATTATCTATGAAATTCATTCACGGCTCAACTTTCTACTTCTCAATTCCTCAAAGCAATTAAATTTAAAAAAAGTTAATGAGAAAGTGAACAACTCGAAAGTCCCAATCAACCAAGAAACTCCATCTGTCAGAATTTCCTTTCTTTAATTAGATTAATTAAACTTACGTAAACTCTGTAAAATCCAAAGATTTGTGATAGTTACAAGAAACTACAACAAAAAAGAGGAACACGCATCACAGCAAATAGAATATTTTTTATTGCCAATCCAATGTAAAACTCAGAAGGTGAAGAATTTAACAACATGCTCTTAGGGAAAAAACCAAGGGTGGAAATTGACCAAAAAAGCAGCTTCTAAAATCTTGATGTGAACAATACTAAATCTGAAAATCTCTCCACTACTTATAGCTTGTGCAAGTTCTTTGTTTATTCCTCTATCTTTCACAGTTTTCATAATTGTTCCCGTCTTAACCATTTCAAATCTATAAAGTACAAACATAGTTTTACCTCTCTCGGTTATTTTCTCTGCCGGAGTTTTCAGTAATCTCCACTCTATCACTTTTGCTGACTGTTCTTGTAATATAGCTTAATGTAGTTTTTCAAGAACGCTTGTAAAATGATCTCCTTATAGTTATTGCACTTCCTTTTACATCCCCTCTAGAAAAATGGTAATATAACTGATACCTTGTTCGACTTGTTCTTCTTCCTCTTGGCCTTTGTATTCGTTTTCAATGAGGACTCGAGCAATTCGTCCACATGTACTGGTCACTGATATTCCCCCGTAGTTTGTACAATTAAGTGTGTTTCCTTTTTTATGAATAGATGGGATATAAGCAATTTTCCATTCGTTAGGTACAGGAGCGCCATTCAAGTATTGATTTATGCACCAAGCGAGATTTTCAAAAACATTTTGTGTTCCCCATTTTATAAGAACAGCAGGGATATCCCCTGGTGCTGGAGATCTACCGTTTTTTAGTTCTTTTTACAGCTTTCTTTATTTATACTTCTATCATTATTTCTTCACCTTCAATGTCTACCTCCGTTGGTGATTGGGTCAAATATTCATCCCTAGTGTTAGTAATTCTGTTTAGTACTTTTTCCATTTTTCCATTTTTCCATTTTTCTGTTATCAGTTAAATATTTGTGCTTTTCCTTTCAATAGTTTTTATTTTATTGATGAATTTCCATGTTTCTGTACATTTCCTTTCTCCTAAACAGGTATTAATCTCCTGGCATTTCTTATCCCACTTTTCTCTTTTTGTTGTTACTATTGTTCTCCTCGTTATTCCTTTGAGCTCCAGATATTCACTCATATCTTTTGGTTGTTTACTGTTTAGCCATCTGATATCGGCTGTTGGAACGCCACTAATTGCATCTTCAAAGTTGTCATTTCTCAATATTCTACTGTTATCAAGCACCTGGGACGATGAGCCCTTTTGGCCTGACCGACTGAAATAAACTTTATATGACCAAAAAATAGCCTTATGTTTGTTGCAGAACTTGAAAAATCAAATTGATTCAAAAGGTAAGATTGGTCCAAAAACCAAAATGTGAGCATTTCAGAATATCACAACAGCTTGAAAATGGTCTTAAAGGCCCAAAAAGTCTATTACTCGTGAAATTAATTCATTTTCCAGCTTACCACTTGCGAATTCGTCAAAGTTATTAAAGGCGAAGATAAAACCGAGCACTGCATTTATATTAAGTTAAAAGCATCAGACAAAAAAGGATAAAAAAGGGCTTGACGACTCGAAAATCCCAATCAATCAATCAAGAAAATTCTCTTTGAATTTGTTACCTAGAGGTTTTCCACTATCAATATTTTTCTGCTCGTTCTGTGATTTGTTTCCCAGTTTAGAAACACAACAAATATGAATGCCAATTAATGCAGCAACTACTTCTTTAAATGCTAATAAGAGTCTTTTAATCGAATATAGTCTTTAGCTTTAATTATTGCTTTTCAATATCCTGGATTATTTGTTTTTTATGCTAGTATGTCTCAAAGATTTACTTAGTCTCGGTTAGGAAATTGACAGGTACATATATTAATGGCTTTGCCCCTACCACGGTCTCATAAATTCCCACATGGAGTTAACATCAGGATTCTTAGACAAAATTCTTGAACTAAATTTAAATCGCGGGAAGAGACAGTCTGTTTTACATTATGTCTCCGCTTATAATTTGTTCTATTATTGTTCTGAAAACTGTAGTATAAATATGCATGTCACCATTCAAGTAGTAAAGTAGACAGCACAACAATCATTCTTGGTTCATTGTTGTTGAAAGAAATTTAACTTCTATAGAATATTTAATTAAAAATTAATTAAGAAAGTTGTTGTGTTGCAAGCATGATACTAAGAATATAAAAAAAAATAAATAACAAATTTAACAGATAAAGGTCAAGAATTTTTAGCTGAGATAATTTTTAGATATTTTAGTTTTTAATTGACTGCTTGTGCAAGTTGCTAGTATATTTTTTACTAAATGTTGTTCCTACGAACTTTTGACAGATTTCATTGTGATGCTGATGAATTACTTTTAGGATTCCACGACGTTCTCTATAACTAATTATTGTTACAGTGTGTTAAAATAATTTCGTTGTACTTTCTGTTGCTGAAAAAGTATTCTATTTTGTGGTTTTAAGAAATCAATATGCAATTTAGACATGATCTAGATTTAAATTGTGTATGTTAGAATATTATTGTTTAGTAGCAACTCCTTCCCTATGCCTAGAGCCGCCGACTGGTTATTCGGGCTCATTTAATTTATTTGCCTATGAAAACATCTTAAGCAACAATTAACAGAATAAAACATGACTGAATGCACTAAATTTAATTATTGTCTATTGCGACCTTTTTGCCGTTTGAATTAAAACGAATCCTTTACAAAGCCATCTCTATATTGACGATCCTGACAATATTGTTCATTATGTAGGCATGCTAAGCTAAATGAATTACATTGTAGTAAATGTAGCAATCAGTTTAATACATAGTTTAATTGAAATTTCAGGTAGCAATTTTAACAGAAACATCGTTACAAAAACTTTTTGCTAAGCGACTTCAATAATCTCAGTTTCTTTGTAATTTCATTTTTCTTTATTGTAACCTTGTAATTTGAACTATAATTAATCTTTCAAAGCGATCTTGGGGAAAAAGCGTCATTTGTAACCAAAAAATAATGGAACCAATAATATAAAGCTTTTGGCTGGTATTATTGATGATGACGCAAGTAAATTACAACTGAATTTTCAAGGAACTTGCCAGTTAGTTATTTTCTAAGTAAAACTGAACGTGGTGACTGTTTCAAAGTTGCAATCATGTACATATAAATATCGTAAATGAACTGCTTTTTTTAATATCCTCGCTGTGTCAGTGCTTTGTGAAATAATAGAAAAATCCTTACATAGTAGCTTTTAATTTAATAATAAACAGTTGACCTGAAAAGGTGGATTAGAAAAGACAAATGTGCGATTATCACATAGGAAAGCAAGCACAAAGAAAACACACTACACACAGAGTGAAATAGATGCGTAGACTGGGAAGTTCTAGAAGAGTACAGAGGTTCACAAGCTTAATGTATGACGTTGGGCAAAAACTATATAGAAAATAAAAGCTAAATCAATTTTGCACAACGTCATACGTGTGAAACACAGTTTGTATTATTACACATATTGTTACCTCATGGCAATAATTGTTGAAACTGCGTGGTACATCTGATTTTTTCTGGATTTAAAAACAAACAAATCAATCTATTATAAAAACACATAATGGAAAAAGAAAATAAAAACGTGGCACAACATAAGAAATTTAACTGCAGCAAACATGTCTCAAAATATCTTTAATTCTACTCAATCATGAGAAAAATTTGTAACTACTACATCTATTCAAATCGAGTTAATCATCAAACTAGGAAATTAAAACAAAAAATGTAAGCAAGCAGCATATACGTACTTTTCAGTTTCTTTTGGTGATGCGGAAGGAGGTGGAGTCTTTAGACTCTTAAAAGCTTTTAACCATTTATTTTTCATGCTACCCGTAGATGCAGAAGACATTTTCCTTTCTCGACCCGAATCAGCAGACTCTAGTTTATTTAAGAAAAGTTCTTTCTGCAAAAAGAGATAAATAAAGTTATTTAATATTTTAGTATAAAATTTCGATTTTTCTTCACGTACTAATAGACGATATCTTGGGTAAGCTTTAGGCATTATGAGTTTATAATAATAATAAGCTTAAACAAGTAAAATTCAACTTTATAATGAAGTTCCTTTTGATGATGCTAACTTTAGTATATGCGCATATCAACTGGACACATAATTTGTAATATTTGGGCATAACAACCATGATGTCAACAAAACATAAATGTCAAAGTAACTTTCTGTTATTAATAATCGATACAAAAACTTTCTAATAATTCAAAAGCGCGAAACCTCATTAAAGTTGACCTACAATTCACAACGTGGGTTTTCCTATTCAAAACTCGACTTCTATTATATTATTCTCTTTTGAAAACTTAATAAGAACCTTTTAATTTATCAAATCTACATTTTAACAGTTTTAATAATTTTATATAGCAATAAATTTTCTAACAGATGTTATAAGTACATATTGTTATATCTATTCAACACGACACTATCTGCTTTTTTAAATACTTCTAACAGAGATTTCTGCTCAATCTAACATAAAACATCATCAATATATCTTACCAGTTGGGTTCGGAGGGAAAGCCAACCCATTTTGATGCAACAAATACTGGGAGCACGTTTCGAAACCAACTAACGTTTATCAAATTGTTTGTGTTTGTTCTAAATCTGTCAAAGTACAAAATTATACACAAATCACAACCACGAAAATTACCAGGCCCAGATAAATTTCAATAAACCGCGAATAATTAATGCTCTTATTATCCTGCAGTAATACAGAACGACCTAACCTACGTCAGGACGACGCGTTGTATCGATAAGGTTGCTATGTTGCGCAGTGCAACAGTGCGCAAGGAAAAGCTCAAATTATCAGGCGGTTTCAGGAGAAAATTACGAACTAAAGCGTGTCAAAACGAAATGTAACGATTAAACAAAGTTCAAACAAATTTGTAGGAAGTTCGTAATCATTATTCTGAAACAACAAACCCCATTTTAATTATAATTCAATTTTATTTGTTTTTACATACTAAAGGTTTCTACATTCGCAATTACGTAAAATACACGTGAAATGAAATAAAACTTTTTGTTAATTCGAGTTATAAAGTTAACATTATTAGTTCTCGTTTTTAGGAAGCGATTATGAAATTTGCTACTACAACTTTCAAAAATGACTTTTTTTTAGAATTGCTTGCAACTATCTTTTTGTCTTTAAAACCATGAACGTTTCCCATATAGTACTAATAGTTAAGAGCACTCTAGTGTGCCGTAAAAGCACTTAGCGGTCCTTCTAATTGTGAAACTGAGATTTATTCGAGTCATATATAAGGCATATTAAGACTGCTAGTAGAGTAGAAGCTTAATTGAGCGTAATCACCTTAGATTAGACAGAAAATCATTTAGTGACGCTTAGAAAAATGTCAAAGTGTGATAATAAGTGTATTGATCCTTGTGTTAAGATACATTCGATAATTCACACTTAACAATCTTCCAATCTTTCACTTCCTTGCCTAAAATTAGCTCTATTGGCTAAGATACATAAAATTTGAAGTTTGTACGAGTTGATGAATTTTGTATGGTACCAAAGATGATTTGGTATTTCAATATACTTAGCCAGTAAATGCCAAAATAGCATCTGATATCTTTTCACTTCTGTTCAGAGTAAAGACGAAAGACAGTGTACATCATTTGCAATTTTGACTTTTTGCTGGAGTTTACTTTTGGAGATCGGTTTTTTCTGGGTTCAACTAAAACAATAATGAAGAAAAAAAACCTAACCATCATACATTTCTGTACCATTTTAAAAGAACAATTTGATTCCTATCTCTAGTCAATCTTTGTTTCACGAAAATTACCGTGCAAGCTGAACTCTAATGTAATCATTGACCAGACTTCTAAAAAGACCTAGAATAATAGAAGAAGTAATAACATAGGAAGAAGAGGATGTAAAGGAAGATGAAGTGAAGGAAGCTGTACATAAGATTAAATTAGGTAAAGCAGCAGGGGCAGATAATATAACATCAGAGATGATCAAATAAACGGGAAGCAAGGGAATGTCATAAATGGAGATCATCCTAAAAGAAGCTTGAAAAACACAGAAGATCCCGAAAGGATGGGAAGAAAACGTAATAGTCCTCATACATAAAAAGGAAAGCAAACAAAACTACAGAGCAATCTGGCTAGCACAATTCGGCTTCAAACTGTACACAATAGTATTGGAGAAAAAATTAAGAGAGCAGGTGGAGGAAAAACTCGAAGATGTGCAAAGGTATCCAAACCGGGGACACAAATTAACAATAGCATATACATAACAAGACAAATAATAGAACGAAAGATAGTAGGAGAAGAGCTATATCTAACGTTTATTGACATTAGAGCGGTTTTCGATACAGTGAATAGGAATTAAGTATAGAAAAGTTTGGATGATACACAAGAAAGCTAACCGAAGTCATAAAATTCAGATATAAGAAAGTGAGGATAAAGGTACAAATAGCACCAGAAGGATTTGAAACGAAAAGAGGCTTAAAGCAGGCCCATTATTATTCGTAGTTATCATGGACAAAACAATTAAAAGAATAAGACAGCGAGGAAACAAACTGAATACTATTATTGGATACAGAAATATAGAACCGGTAAGAATGAGTAACCTTCTCTATGCAGATGATGTGTTACTAATAGCTGACACCAAAACAAACATGCAGAAACTAATAAACCTTTGGACGGAAGAGATACAAGACATTAAAGTGGAAATTAACACAGAAAAAACAAAAGTGATGATCATCAACAAACAAGAAACAACAGAACAAGACGAAAACCGAATAAATTGTAAGGGAAGAATCTTAGAAGAAGTAACGACATATGAATATTTGGGCAGTGTAATAACAAACGGTGGAAAATCGGACGCGGAAATAACGAATAGAGGATATAAGTTAACAAAAATATGCTAAGCACTAAGCAAGACAATCCTGAAACACCCAGAAAGAGGAATAGAAGTAAAAATGAAGGTCCATAACGCAGTCAGAATTTTCTCAATAACCTACACCAGTGAAAACTGGATAGTAAATAAAAAATAGATGACAAAGATACATGCTATAGATATGAAACACCTTAGGACAATAGCAAGAAAAAGCAAATAGGACAGAGTTAAAAACGAGGAAATAAGAAGAATTGTAAACCAAGAACCAAGAGAGGAAAAGATCAGGAAGATACAACTGAGCTGGTATGGACACATAAGTTATGAAAATAAGAGTATCAAAGAGAACGAGAAGAGGAAGACCTAGAAGAAAATGGTTGGATCAAATAGAAGAGTATGAAAGAGAGAATATTATGGCAAGAATCAGGAAAACATGGAAGAAATGGATTAAAGGGTTACCGGACTCCTACTCCGGCGCCTGAAAGGGCTTTAAGGGACACAAAAAGAAAAAGAAGATCTGAAATTTTCCTAATACCAACAGATCTTAGGTACCGCTCTGGATCTACTTTGCATCCAAATTAATGTTGCACAATGACCTCCAAAAAGTTCGTACTAAATAGAAAAAGGCTTCATTCTTGAACGAATAATTTATGCATGTCAGAAAACAGTTTTGATCTACCGAAAGGATTTTTTGTTGAGCAGAAAATGCAGTCCTTTGAAATGTCCAAAATTGAGAATTGTCAATCCTTGCAAAAGCATAAATGTCTTTGATGAAAGTACAACACCTAAGTAGTATAAAAAGAGTATAATCTTTGCGTCATGGTTATTCTAAAAAAGAATAAAATATTAATATTTGACACAGTATTTGTGCAATTTGAAAATATGAACCTTCATTTTGACTAATTGGCTTTTATGAATAGTTACTTGAAATAAATTCCAATCTTTCATGTTTATGGTGCAAGGCCCGTTTTCTATTATTTGGCAATATTACAATTCTAAAAATTCCAATTTCTCTAAGAATAAACAAAAAGGATCAAAGGTATGTATAAATGTATTATTGCAAAGGAAAATAAAAAAAGTTAAAACTAAGAATTTTTGCCATTTTATGTAACCTTTTTGGCGGTTATTGTACGTATCTATAACAAATAAACATAATGAAAAACAAAAGAAAGAAAGGCAAAAGTGTATTTGCTTCCCACGTGAAGAAAGAGAAGAGTAAACAGTAAAACAGCAGCGTCTAAATCAAGACAGATTTCCTATGTCAGTCTGTCACGCAACTGGAACTACAATCACCATGATAGTTCTACTTGTTGCTATATCCAAAAACAAAGAACACCGTTATGATGAAGATGGAAATTGCTATGCATTTTACTCATAGAATAGGACGCTTAAAGGGCCTCAGCAAGATTAGAGATTATCGTTTGGCAAAGGCTGTATTATCTAGTATGTCCTCCTAGCGAGAGATTATTACAGAGAGCAATAACCATAACGTACGGAACAATTTATCGTAACAGCAAATGCGTCGTCACTAACCTCCAAATAGCACTCACAAAATGCAACTTTTTTTGGTAGCACAAATCAAAGCACAGTTATCAAGATTCAAGACATTATAAAACCAACTGCCAATGCTTGCACGTTACCATTTACCTCCAGCAATAATTGCAAAGAATTCCAATTTGATCTACAAATCGTTTTGATTTTACTGACTATGATTTTCTTGAGGCTGAAGCTACTGATAGTCTCGGCTCAAAATTACTTGAACTTATCAACTGCAAAGATTCTCGTAACAGCAGTAGTTTATTCTCATTGTGCTTAGAAGAAGCAACGGAGTAACCCCAGATGAAGTGTGATTAAGAAACTAAAAGCAGTTCAAAAATGTTGATGATGCAAGAATGAGAAAGCATTTTAGACAAGTCAGTGATTAAGAAACAACAAGTAAATCCAAAGAAGCTTACGATGTAGTTGCCGCAATACGTGGAGAATATTGAGCAGGGCTATGAACATACTTTGCAAAATAAGAAGCACAAAAGTAATTTTACAGAGCATGCCAAAACATGTCTGTAGGAAAGAGTCCAAACATCAAGAGCTAGTTTTTTACCTGTTTAGATAAATTAACCTCAGAAAGATATAATAAAGCAAGTGTAGCTAGAGAAAAGGAAAGTCTAAAGTAAAGTAAATAACATCAAACTCCAGAAAGGTAAAAAACTAGATACATTAGAGTTTTCTGACTAAAAATAAAGTCCTCCAAACACAATTAGATGATGAGAAGATCAATATAGGCGATTACTTGTTTGTCAACTTTCCAACCAAGCAAAAATATAAAATATTATTAGACTAGAGATAGCAATCAGAGGCAATAATGGATATGCCGTAAAACAGCTCAGAAAGAAAAAAGCCTGTGAATTTTATTTTTCTGCCGTGGATGATACTGTTGTCGTACTACGGATGAATGTTGTTTATTAGATTTGAAGTTAACTTCAACAATTTCAATCGAAAGTAATACTTTGTGGTTGCTAGTCAACATGTACTTAAAAATGTTATTTGTGTGAAAGTTATGTTGTGCCCGAAACTAGCTTTGCTCTTGCTTAAATGCAGTGGGCCAAATCATTTTTTTAAATGTTAGAATTTTAATAACCTTAAGCAGATATGTAATTTTTTCTACAACCTGCGATTTCAAACACTAGATAAAGAAAACAACAAATTAGAGTACCCAAAAAGGAAATTTGTTTTCAACATGAAAGGTAAAATGATTTGAAGTTAGGGATCTAAACGTGTGCATATCTTCGATATCGAGATAGCTTGCTTAATGTTGTCGCAGCATCACGAGGGAATTTCTTATTGAGGATTTATTGAGATATATGGTAAAGTTCTTTTGGGTCTTGTTGAAGTTGAATTCTTCTAATCCAAATCTCAAAAGCTTTGGACACGGCGTTGGTAGAAGTTGGATATGCTTTAATTAAAGTAATTAATCTGCTGGTGAAGCGAAGAACGTCGCGATAATAAAGGATAAAAAATACCGAAAAAAAGAGCGAGTGGTTGCAATGTGTGAATGCACTCTCTGTTGACCCCATTGAGCATCTAAGACCGGTGGATTGCCGTCGGTCTGTCTCTATAATATTCCACGTGGACAAGGCGACACTTGCCGCTCAGATTTATTTATAATATTAGTGAGTTTAGTTATGTTTTCATTTAGTCATGAATCCTAAAGAAGAAGATAAACTTCCAAAATCGATCCGAATATAATTTCAGTAGTGACAAAAATCAGGTAATGGTGAAAGTTCTGTACAAGGTGACGCCGATGCAAAAAATGGATCTTTACATGAATATCGCAAAGATGTAGCTGATGTTACGACATTATTGTACATGATGCTGACTTCGAGTTTGATCAATTACTTTGAGATATCAAAATTGATATTGGTGACAATATTCCGCCTGCCAGAGCGTGCTTCGATAAGCTATAAAACAGAGACATATTGACTACAAGTCCTGACTCTATGAACATAGTATGTTGTTGGCTTATCAAAAACTAATCGACCACAAAGGAGATTTAGTAAATACAGTGGGAGAAAATAAGTTGAAACATTGTTTTTCAATTAGTCTCAATTTCTATCAGAGAAATGTTTCCAATGGATTTTCTATGCTGTACCCCAGTTTGTCACCGTATATTATCAGGTAGGACATACGAGGATATATTGAATTGGCAGTTGTTGTTATACCCAAGAAGTGGGCCCTTCTGAAAAATTGCATAAAGTTAGTCAATTGCTAGAAAAATTTTTGTTAGATTTTAGAAGTGAGCTGTCGTTAGATTTTTTTTTTACTTTAATTTGTGGTCGTCTTAGCTTTCAACAATACACAAAAGGCAAACGAGCCAAGTACGGAATCAAATTCTATGCACTTTACACTCTTGACGGATATTTTCTAAACATAGAAATCTACCAAGGCAGATCTGATGTAACTTGAAACTTCAGTGTTTTCCCTTATGGAACCATATTTAGATGCCGATTCCGGTCATTACATTTCTATGAACAGTTTTTAGAAGAGCGTATGCCTCTCGAAGGAACTGCTTGGAGGAAGTGAAGTTTCAAGCCAAAACTGGTAAATGTTGCCAACAGCTTTAAACAGAAGTAACAACTAGAGTTGTTGCTAAATATAATCAATATATGTCCTAATATTAGCAGGAGTGACGAAATCATAAATTAGATAAAGGTAACTTTTCACCTTTCAGATGTCGCATATAAAATTCTTTCTGTATAATGAGAAAATTCAGAATAAAACAACACTTCTTCACCTTAGAGATGCTGTTTGCAAAACAACAAAAGGAAGAATACCAAGTACTTAAGTAAACCGCCATTGTAAATTGTACCTGGTTTTGAATTATTTCCAAACAACATTTGCCGCTTTGTCCCAGAACGCATTAAATCAATATAAAATAGGATAAGGCGGGATTTTCCGCTTTCAATCTTTTTTGGTAAAAAATTATAGAAAGCATTATGACAAACCTACAGCTTTTACAGCTTTTTACGATTTTATCTTAAGCGAAAAAAAATTACCGTTGGCGCTTCTGAAAGTCACTTCTAGCCGAATACTACTAGTGATTGGTCCTCAGGACCCAGGTGAATGTTTATTTTATGATTATTTTATTTTGCGGTACTACTAGTGGGGACTCCTTTTGAATATTTTCATAACTAACAAAAATTGAAAAGAATAGCTAAATTAGAGATTATCTCGAACTGTTGATTTTAAGTTATCGACCGATATGGGTCCTGAGGACCCAACAGTAGTGTTTACATTACTTTGTAATCAGGTGCAAACATTTTCAGTTGTTTGTTTTACACACAAGGTTAGTTTTGTAGGGAAGGTGTTACTCATTTAGGCAATTTATAAACACATCGTCTAATTAACTATAAATGCATAGTATATCAAGCGTTTTGTTTTCTAGAAAATGGCATCTTCTAAGCAGTTTTTGTCAGATTTTGATTTTGATTTTGAAAACATTCTAAATAGTGACAAATTCCGGAATAATAATGGTGATATAGATGGTAATAGTTCTGTTGAAATTGACGATTCAATAACATTGAATAGTTATGTGGCAGGAAATGGAAGTATAGTAAAGGTTAACAACGAAGCAGAAGCACTGGTTAAAATTGTTAATTTTGCTGACCAGAGTGATCAAGTGGGACAGCTCTGACGAAGAACCTAAAAAAAGATAGTATGGTAAAGCTCGAACAAAATGGTCGAAAATCTTCATCTTCACCTTCTAGAATTATGGCAGCTATTGTTGTCTGATTATGTGCTAGAAGAAATTGCTGATTTTACTAACAAGAAAGTTGCAACTGTTAGAGGAAAGCACAAAAGGTTTAAACGGTCTCGCTCTTCCAGAACCTTGTTAACTCCAATATTTGTAAAAGGTACAGATTTATTAGAGATCAAAGCTTTCCTTGGTCTTTCGTACTTGCAAGGTATTTACAAATCTGGACACAAAGATTTGCGATCTCTCTGGGTAACAAAAAGAAGAGAAAGGCCAATTTTTCGTGCTACTATGAACTTAACAAGATTGTTATTCTTACTAGCACGCCTTCGATTTGATGACCTCGATACTAGAATTGAAAAAGCCAAAACCAAAAAACTTGCAGTAATTCCTAAATTATTTCAGATTGATGAGATGTTAATTCCTTTCAGAAGACGTTGCTTTTTTAAAATGTATATGCCGAATAAACCGGCAAAATTTTGGCAGATGCAAAAACCTATTATATATGCACGGCTGAAATTTACGCCGGTGAAGAAGAATAACGAAAACTTGAAATTGGCAAATCCTACTCGAGTTATACTACGTCTTGTAGCTCCTATAATTGGAACAAATAGGAACATTACTGCCGATAATTAGCATTCATCAGTGAAACTTGTGGAGGAGTTACGTAAACATAACATTATCTACGTTAGA
Source organism: Ignelater luminosus (assembly GCA_011009095.1). Classification (NCBI taxonomy): domain Eukaryota; kingdom Metazoa; phylum Arthropoda; class Insecta; order Coleoptera; family Elateridae; genus Ignelater; species Ignelater luminosus. Next base: position 15,284 of record VTPC01001102.1, read on the forward strand.
ACACTAAAAAAAAAATAAAAGAGCTATACCTTTGGAATTCCTACCTAATCGTAAACGTTTGGAAAAATCGTCTTTTTTTTAATTTACCTCAACTACGACTTTGGTGTCTTTTGTCCCAAAGAAAGGTAGAAGTGTAATTTTACTTTGAAGTCCGCACCATGACACATCTGTAAATAAAGACAGTCAGAAACCCGAAATAATTCATTTATATATCGACACGAAGTCTGGTGCTGATTCCGTACAAGAAGATCCAGAAGATGGCCTACAGCTGTAGTTTCTGCTGTTTTTAATATTGTTGGAGTTAATGTTCGTATGCTGTACCAATGTTTGGCTAACGCACAAGGTATTCGCAGATTTAAATACATCGAAAAGCTGAGATTTCAGTTACTTGATCCTTTGCTACGTACAAGAAGAGGGAATAAAAATAAAAATTCTAGAAATACCTTTACTTGATATCCAAACGTCTGTAGACAGTACTTCCAATAGTAAACGCAGAAGGTGCTGTATATGTCCCTCAAAAAAATGACAAAAAGATCGCCATTTATTGTGCGACCTGTAATCTTCCAATTTGTAATGGATGCGCCACTACAGTATGTAACAGGCGTTATAAAAAATAAAAATAAGTTTATAGGCATGTATTAAGTTCCAATAAAGCATATTAACTATTAAAATCAGATGTTAATTAAACATTGGCCATTCAGGATAAAAAAGTCCTGGGTCCTGTGGCCCCACAGTAGGATTTACGTATGAAATAAATTGGGTAGTAGTTGAAGGCTAGTCTACAAGTGTCAGCGAACGTCTCAACCGGCAGGCAGATTAGATAGTGTCTCCCTTCTCGATGTCCCTACAAATGTTATGGTCTGAATTAATGTCATTGACAAAGAAGTGTAGTAGTTATGAAAAATCAAGAAAATGCAGGAAGAAGGATAGAACATTGTTGGGCACTATAAATTAAGTTTTCCTAAAATAAAATAAAATTTTGAATTGTAGTAGCGTTGCCCTTGCGTTGGTGACAAATTATTGAAGGAGATTTTGGGTAAACCGCCATTTAGAATTTATTCTACGCTGGATGATGTTAAGGCTACAAAAGATTACCCAAAACTTGTATGTTCTCAATGGTACCAAGAAAAGAGAATTTGTTATGCTCACCGATTGTCGATGTTTTTGCCTACACAACTGTTTTTACTGTTTTGGATTCTGTATCATTTTTGGCTAGTTGAACCTGTTGGGATATGTCAGCGAGAGTGAAAAATGAATGTTGAACTTTCACCAAACAGCAATGAGCTTTCTTTTTATAATAATATAAGATAATTATGATGACTTGACATGCCTAAGAGTGGATACTGTCTAACTATATCAATATTAAATACAGTCGAACTAATAGGCTCATCAAAATGCTGCAAAACCTGTTTGGCTGACCTACAATTTGAAAGGCTGCGCGCAATAATGTGCCTATTAATGATTGATTATATCGAATGTAAATATCATTAAAATTTAATTGAAACTGTCAAAGCAAGATTTATTTAATTGGGGTTCTTTTAAAGGTCATTAATTATGAAGAATGGTTGACATTTTAGAAGCTAGAAAATATATTTGACCTAATTATATATCAAAGTTATCTTCCTAATTGAGTATAGTTCTTTTCTAAATGATATTGGTAACTAATTATATGATGCATTTATTTATAAAGAGTTTATGGAAATTTTAACCAAAGCATCTGGCTAAAATTAGCTAATACGCACATGCAAGAGACTACGACACCTACACAATGTAGTTCATCAAGTTGGAACATTATTTCCCTAAGATGTACCTGGCTTTTGGTGATAATGAGCAAGATAATTCCCGCTTAAGCTGTCTTGTATTGTAACTTACCAACGAGAGTTGGGTTACAATCAATAATGTTACGCCAATGTATAATAGCAAATAATTATAATGCTCGTTTAATTAGAACAGCTAAATACATTTCGTTTGGAAGTTGCAATTTTCCTTTTATAAAAAATAAAATTTTATCCGTTGGATATTTTCATATTTTTCAATTGTTTCGCAAAATTATCTTAAAGTGCCTAGTAAAAGTTGCGTCACAAGAGAAAAGAGCTTTTCAAATTTATCCACTTTCCGTTCATGCACAAGTTGTTTTCCTCCCTATTATTTGTCTTTCAATTACATTGCTTTTTTGTGCTGTTTTTACATTTTTAAAAATAACATACCTTGTTTATCAAATTTATTTCGTTATTCCATTCGAATAAACGACAAAAAATTCCAGTTAAAAAAAATTAAATATTTACTCTAACGGGACATTATTTTTCTGTTTTTTGCGTCTATAACCGTCTTTTGTTATGAAAAGCATAATATAAATGAATAAGATAACAAAATTCCATTTATGAAATTTGAATTCCATTAAAGTTTTCTTAATAAACTCACTAAAATATAATAGCGATTTTCATAGAAATGAGAAGCTTTAAATTAGAACGCTTTCAGGGAACAAAATTATTATGTGCATGATTTAACGTCTTTTGACCTACAATATTGCTTGGTTGCCTCTCATCGTCAGTCCTAACTCTTAAATTTTCGTCGTTTAAGCGTTTCGCGTGAAACAGTAATTTCCATTTTAATTTGCTGCATGCGTTGCAGATGTTATATTTGACACAGTTGGCTGTTTTACATTCGTATATTCCTTTTATCTCACCCCATAACGCTTACCTGTTTCAATAAGCTTCATATATGAAAGTTGGCGTTGTTTAAGAACATCAAACACTGGGGGTGCCTGGCTTAGAAAATACTTTGCATAAGATATTGAATTGCTTATTTTTAATACTTATGCACGACGAAAAAGAATGCAGAATAAAATTCACTACATAATTTCCTTTTTTTTT
>VTPC01001102.1:28156-39719 GCA_011009095.1 Ignelater luminosus
TTTGCTTTTCACAACAGTATTTATTTATTCATTATGTGCGTTACTTAATGTCTGTGTTATTAAAATGAATACAGAAAATTTTAATCAGGAGGCAAATAAAAAAAATGTTGCCTGTATCATGTTAAATAACAAAAGAGTTAACTACTTTATTTGTATTTAATCACCCCTTTGATACAAAGCGTTTAAAAATTTAAAAAACTTATCTTTTCTGTTCCACACATTTACCAAATTAAAAACAAAACGAAACAAAAGCCTTTAAAGATGATAATGAAGAACTTTTTAAAGCGATGTTTCTATCTCACAAAATACAAACATAACACACAGAAACTTTATATTGCAATGACTTCTAAAATGTAAACATATTCGAACAGAAGCGTATTCAAACAAACTTGACAGGTTTCAATCAGAGATATTAAACTAGACTGCTTGTATTGCTCTTTTCACTCATGAACGTAGCGCAGCTTTATAAATTGAAACTGGAATATATCTGGATAACAACTACTCGGATGAGAGCGTCTGTTATTTTTACCTTTTCTAAACGAGCACCTACCATCACTTTACAAGTTGAGAGGATGTCGCAAGGTTAATTGGAAAGTAGCTCTTCTAATTAACCCAAGCAAAACAACGAAACAATGTTATGGATACAAGCGAAAAGCTCGAGGGCTTTTAAACAAACTTTCATTCTACGTTCCTTGATAGAAATAATTGTCTCCAATTTCAAGATTCCTTTAAAATATCAACCAATTTGTAGAGATAGAATTTTTAAATTCCAATATTTTCAATAAGGTCAAATAAAGTTTTTTCTATTTTCATGCACTAATGCACACTCAGGTAACTCGACCTCAAAACGTGGCGTTGCTAAGCAACTGACGGATACAGGAATGCTACAGATAAACATCGCGGAGTCTGAACTTTGAAAACTTAACCCACACTTCAAGTTAATGTACTTGATTTATGAATACTTTCGCATTTTCTAAATAATTAAAATACAAACTAATAGCATACCTGAGAATTAATAGCACTCAGATGCATTTGAGCAACTCTAAGGTCAAATCTCTTCATGGAAATATCCTCTTGCAGTTCGTTAGCTTTGTTATATAATGCCGATTCGAGAGATCGTTGCTGAATACGCAGGAGGGTCTCTAAAGCGTCGTGAATTTGCCTAATTTTAGCTTCTAAATCTGCCGATTCCTTCTTGAGGGCGTCGTGTGCGGGTAGTACTTGGACCGCTGATAACCTATCTATTACTAACTCGTCTTTAAGAGGTGGAGGAATATTATCCTGTAAAAACATTTTCATTAAAAGATTTAAAAATATTTGTTGCGTACTTACATTTTGTGTTTCTAATTCTACCCCGTCTATAGCTTCAGGTGCTGGAGGTTGAGGGGCCACGAATGGTCTTCTGAGGATAAGACCTCGTCCTGTTGGTGCTGGAAGAGATCTTGCCAAATGGGCTAAATCCGAAGTTCCAGATACGGCTCGACATTGAGAGATGAGGCTTTCGTACCTTCTATGTCTTTCATTGGCCTACGGTAATTGAAAATATAAATATTAGAAGTTTTTTTGAATAGCCGAAAGCGCTTGAATTAAATCAAAACCATATCCCTACACAAACAAGAATGTCTAAAACTTTCCGACGAAAAAATAAAGAAAACAATTTTAAGGCTTATTGCTCAAAAGAAAACCTTTCAAGGGTAAAATGTATGTTAATTTGTATTAAACGCCACAAACAGTGAACGTATGTTAACTTGAAAAAACTCAATTTCTAGGGGTAAGAAACTTATTCACTTTCTTGTTATAGAAGGAAAAACCTTCTATTGAAGTAACAAAAATTCTGTAGAATTGCCTGTAGAGGCTAAGAATGTGACCCCTGGGATTCAAGACGAATGTTATGATAGTCTCGACTTTTATACATTCCTTTCTTTGTCGGGATCTTAGGAATTTTACAGTTCTTTATAAATTCACACTGTTTCCCTTTTTCCTTAATTTAAGAACATTGCGGTTCGGGGGAGGTTTATGAAAAATGTTTTATTAAAATAAATGACTCTTTTATCATATAAACGAATAAAATAGGAGTTTCCATTTCAATAAAACGGCAGGACTGATACATATTAAAGGGATTATGTTATTAAAATATGTACAAATAATCATGTTAATCAAATACTAAAATTTATGAAAGACAGTAAATTTATCAATAAATTAATAAGTTTTTCTAATTTTTAATTTAAACACGGTCAAAATAAAAAAGTTTTTATCTCATAAAGTTTAAATTTTCTCTGTCATAGTATTCATTTCCAAAATGGCGGTTTAATTGCGTTTATTTGTTCTACAACGGTAAAATTTAATCGATTGTATACTTTTTCATTCCATTATTTAATAACTCACCCTTCATTGCAATCTCAACCGTTTCAGAGCATTCATTCTGAAAATGCACCATCTGAGATTGAAACGAAGTTCGTTGGGCAAATCAAAATCAATATCCCCAGAAACCCCCACTTATTTAACAGAAGACGATCGACTTCAGTTATCCCGTTTTTCTTCTAGATATCCTCCGATTAGTAAAAGAAAACAATTTTCGCTTCTACTCTACTTAGATCAGCACTTTTACTGATCTTCTCTACCAAACTCTCTACACATGACGTCCGACACGTTCATCAGATCTAGATTCACCGTGAAATATACTCCTTGAAAGCTTCCTCTCCACCCGCCGCTTTTGAAACTCATCAAATGGTAACCGTCATCTAGTCGGACAAAAATTCTTCACTTGCTTCACCTCATCATCCTCATCATTACCTCTTTTAAGCTGCTTTCGATGCAGTTACCTTCTGCCCTTTTAAAAATCGTTTTCGTAGTGATAATTCTCGATCCCAACAAAAATTACTTCAATCCCCTCTAAAAGAATTTTTACCAATCAATCAATCAATCAATCAACCACCATCCAACTCTTTCTATTACAAATTGAAGCAATTGTGTCGCGAACTTCGGTTACTGATCACTGTCACCCTCCTAGACACCAAAGGTCTTAAATTTTATTTCCTCTATCAAGGTTTTACATTCCCTAGGCCGGCTTAATTCACTCTGCAGATGGTACTGCTATCTAAGTGTCTTCGCCGTTTCCAAAACATCTCTCGGGGATACTCTCGGTTTTAATAAATTGAAAATATCTTTACGTCACCTTTAAATGCATGATGTTTAATTTCAAAATGGTGATCCTAATAGGGTTTGTTCAATTTACAGCTGTAGAATTTGTTTAGACAGCTTTAGAAAGCCACCAGTGTACCATTACTGCGAGGACACCGTTTAGCCGCCTGCAACGTAAAGGACGATTGACGACTGATCACACAAAGCTATAATCTAGATCACAAAGACAGCAACAAACTTTATAACCAATTTTCGAGTCCTGGTGCGACAACGTTGCTCGCATCTTTATCCACTAGACTATCAAAGTTACCAATCCCAAAACCCACGTCAACAACCGACCTTTTCAAACAAGGTTACCAGTCATTTTCATGAGAAAAAAAGTCACCGTAAAACCTCCTGGTGATGGTTCCGATTAAAAATCATCAGTCCCATTTAGCTAAAAGACACGGCAACCTCATCGTGTTTGGCAAAAGCTCGTCAAAGACAGTATCATTAAAAAAACCAGCGAAAGCTCCTCTTCTTGCAGACGCTTAGCCCTTTTGGACATTAAAATCTGGAAAAAATCTTTACTAATCTTAGGTTAGCAATCTAATCTTTTACGTCTGATTTACTTTTTCTGTTACGTACCAATACAAGTCATGCTGTAAGTTTTGATTACTGCATAAGTGACATCTTCCTACAATGTCTGATCTGAAATACTTCTTTCTGTAAGGATACTAGACAGTTTTCTTTTAGAAACGGCACTCTGCCAAGGATCTAACTTCAGAAATCTATTTTCTTCCTTCTGCCCTTTATCATATATTGCTAAAACATATCAAAAGCTTCGACACCTGATCGCCCAAATCGTTTAATCTACCGCTACCGGCTCTAAGATCCTGTCTTCCAATTGGAGGTTTGGTTCTTAAGGTTTAAGGTCAAACTCAATTGAAGGGGCGGATGGATAAAGGTGCTATGTGACATTTTTCCGTTTTGTGAGATTTCAGTGTGAATGAAGATGTTATGATGTGCTATAGTAACCTATGCTATACCTTTTCTAGTCATTCAGGCGTTACCTAATTCTGCTATAAGATATACAGTACATAAAGGTGCTATGTGACACAATTCTTGCATAAATCGTGTGAATAAAAAGGCTAACATCACAATGCAAAAATGTCACATAGCACCTTTATCCATCCACCCCTTCAGTTCTGTCAAAAAATAATTCGTCCTGTTTCGTTAAACGTGGAAATGTGGAAACATAGTGCAACAGCGCAGATGCTTGTTTTCCAAAGCTAACGATGCATTTCAGGTTGCCATCTCCAAATTCTGCTTTAAACATACTTTTATCCTGACAAGCAATCTGATCTATCGATTCTGGTGAGAACTGAGAGCCTTCTTGCTTAGACTCGTTGGTGGGTGGTCTAACCGTAGGTTTCTCTTCATCCTTTTATGCACCAGCAAGGGAGAAAACTTAAAACCGAAATGGAGCACTCTCCAATCATCTTTTCTTAAAATGCAAAATCTGCCCATCACCTCGAGAAAATTCTAGCTTTGGCTAGTTTACCCAAGAAAAAAATCCTAAATTCAGACAACTCTGCCATTATCACCATAATCATTGCTTTTGAACGTCTTTTTTTTTACTGGAAGTGATTCGGCTTGGTAAATCAATTCTACGAGTGTCTTTCGGAGTGCATACCTTTATAGTGGGCACGTTTCTCATTTTCTTTGTCTGACTAGCCACGGCGTGCATGTCCATCTCCATCGTTACTATCGCTAACGATGACCCAATCCACGTTCCACTTATTAATCTTTCTAAGGGAGGACTAATTCCTAAAGCAACTACGAGTACACACATAAAAACAAAAAAAGATCGTTACAAGACAATTAGCCTTAGCAAAGAAATACACTAGGAAGATGCTTTGCTTTTTAGAATCTCGTCAGAAAACCTTGATATCTAGAGGTAGATTTCATTTAATCACTTTATAAATGCATTGTAAGGAAGCAGTGAAGATAAATGCGGTTGTGTTCGATCCTTGGTAACTTAGTTTATGCTTTTTTGTTGCAGCCATTGCTTTGGATGTTGTTGGGCTGTGCAACAGAAATTCCTGGGTGTACAGATCCTTTTTGCTGCGGATGATAATGGGAATCCACTTGAAGATATTTGTTGGCGTGTGTAGGTTTACAATATTCTAAATGGCCAATTTGATATCCGGCTGCTGTTTGTTCAGATGATCAAGCAATCAAAACCACACGTGTGGTCCATGCGGCCAGTCAATGAAGGTGTCCCTCACGTATCGAAACCAGACTTTGGGCTTGTACACGTGTGCTTCTAGAGCAATTATGACAAAAGATTTCATGAAGATATTTGCAACTACAGGTGAAAGTAGAAAACCCATTGCAGCACTCAAGACTTGTTGGTAGAATCCACCACACAATAGAGAGTAAGTTGAAGTTAAGCATTTTTCTACTAAGGTCTCCAGATCAATTTTTTTTGTTGACTTGACAGCTGTTTAAGGATGGTCATGGAATCGGCAACAGAACTTTTAGTAAAGATGGGGGATCACATTGAGAATGACCAAAAGATTTTCCGATTCCAAAGTGAATTTAAAAGTTTTCTCTTAAGCTGTCAGCGAGGTATCTCGTCAAGCTGTAAGTTGAAAATTCTATTGAGCTTACCGTCGGCCGAAGAGGAATCTTATGGGCTAAGCTTGACGATTTCATTAGCGAAGTAATCTTGTGAGATGAATGATTGTTCCATCTTTTAGAAGCGAGTTCATCTTCATCCTCATTTGAAAGTTTCAGTAAAGATGATCCCACTGCACTCACGATGTCTTCTGCGGGAATCTTTTTAGGTAGGTAAGTAATTTTTCCGGAATGATATCAATGGTCTTGTGGCCAAGAACAGGTGGAGTTGTGAAAGTTGTGGTGAAACTAAGGTGAGGTGGTGCAAATAAGGATGTTCTCGATTTCGATGTGATGTTTAACTGTTACTTCAGACTATTATTTCAAGATCATCTTTCGATCACGATAGAAAGATCAGAGAAACAATAGAAATTCACAAACTTCTCACCATTTGCAAATCAGTCTGCGTGATGACCTGTACTGGCATTTCAGTCGATTAGCTTTCCTTGTGTGGTATAAACCTTGACGTCTTCATTCTCGTCAGAAGAGTCTCGCTTGTAGTGTGGCTTACACGTCGAATTACCCTGCTCTACTTTAGTCTCATGAAGAAGCTTCTTATAAAATTGAGCAAGACATTTCAGTGCATATAATATTTGAACAATGGCACAGTCTAATTCCACGATTTGTTAATGAAAGTCTACGGTATCGGATGAGCCTCCATTTTAGAAAATTCAAAATGAATACCTAATCTCACTTTCCTTAGTGTGATTAAGATTGACACATAATTTGTACTGTAGGAGATTTGTACTTACAAAACTGCTAATTAGTAAAAGAACGATAATTACTCATTATACAGGAACTGTTTGTTCCTGTAAATAAATAATTTTAAATGATTTTTGGTGATTTGTTTTAAGATTTTACTGTCTGTTTCATTGCTTGCTGTCAATCAACTCTCAAAATAGTACACTTACTATAAATAATAAGACAGAATTATAGTAGTGAGTATGCATTAAGAAAATGTTTCGGGCCTTGCTTTATTTGTTACTATCGCTTCTATATGTACTGTATATTTTGTAAAAAGAGAAAAACGGATGATTTGTGTCTAACATTATAGTCTACAGAATATTTTTTATAACGAAGATATATTCTTTCGGTTATTAAGATGCCCGTTTTGAATAAATAAAACTTAATGTTCTGAAAAAAAACTGTATACATACACGCGTAACTAATAACAGTTAGGGTATAAACTTTGTTAATTTATTTAAATTTATTCCGTTTTGTAACGACATTTTATATCCAGAAACCACTCATATTTTCTAATACAGTGCAACAAAATAAAAATTTTTTGGAAAGCAAATTTCATTTATGCTATTCTGCTTTAATAGGCAAGTAAACATTCTAAAGATTGGGATCTAGGAGACTGTTTCATTGGATTCTAGAATAAGATAGTTAGTACGAGAGTTTTAAATATTAAGAATTGGTGCAATAGAAAAAAAATATTTAAGTACAGCCAGATGTTTTTAACTTTTTTTCTGTTGTAAGCGAATTCAAGCTGACGTTGGTGTTATTTCGACGACAATTTATTTCAATAAATTGTTGTAATCCGAACAAGAATGAATGAGCTGAATATTTTACAAGCTCTCATATATCATTTTCAGCAGATTTTGCTTCCTGTCGAGCACTTCTGTAATAAATGAGATTTATCATTAAGTTCATCTCGTAAATTTCTGATTGATTTTTCAATATTAATGTTGCCCAATTTTGAAATTAAATTGTAAATTACAAATTTATAAGTTAACAATCTCGCTGATGTTGCTAGTTGGAAGGTAACTGCTGGTGTACTTTGAGAATGTTATTACGTAACTTCATTTACCCTTTGTGTAGTTTCATTAAATCTCGTACAAGTCTCTTTTGTTATAAAGAGAAAGGTCGTGCTAGCGTTGTAAAGTTGTGGTTTTCTAACGTAACGAGGGTTACATATTTAATAAGACTAATAATCTTTGTTACTTGATAGCCTGCGTCGGTGGAAAGAAAATCAGAGTTTGATTTATTTTTACAGAATTTTTACGGTTTTCCGGCGATAAAATATCTAAAGAAAAAAATAATTAGAGCTTTAATGATGTTTTACAGCTAAGGCAGAGGATGTCAAATGATGTCTATTTATTAGAGTGTAAGCTAAAATGTTACGCGTATTCTTTGACCTAAATTTTCACTTTTGATTTTTTTTATTTCATAAATTACCTACACGGAAAAATCAAAGTGAATAATTTGTTCGTTTGCATGAACTGAGAGAAATAAATTACTAACATAATTAAATTAATCAAAACCTAAAATTTTTTTCGACAGTTCAGTTTGAAAAATGCGTAGCACTCCTACACAGCATTAAATATTACCTTCTGCTAATGAGAACACATGAAGTCGAAACAGAAGCTTTGAAGAAGACTGGTAGGTTATTATTGTTGCATAAAACAAACATGTTGCTGTGCCTTCCTACAAAACTTTAAAACGAATCTCTCATAAATCAATAAAATTCTTTGAAAAGGGTTTTATATCCTCTTTTTCTGTGGTGTCTTATGACAGACAAGCTATTAAGAAGAGTCTATACATGCAACGTCAACGTTACCTTAATGAAAATAAATCTTTTGGACAGAACATAACCATGATTTATAACTATATGTTAGAAGTTAAAAAACGAAAGCAAAAATAGAAAACTGCACAAAAATTCTAACGACTCTTCGATTTTGTGTTTAGAGAGTCAGACTAGAACCTGAAAGTCTAATTTTGGAATATTGTTTCAGCAGGAAATTATCATCTCAAAAGAATACTGAAGCTAAAATATGGTATACGTTTGGTGGATTTTTCCTTGGAATCTATCAACGGCCTTCTAAACTGTAGTTGGCATTTCTGGTTTATGTTGACAAGGACCACATGGAAGATACATAAACCTACACGTTTTACGGTTGGTTCAAAGTAATTTTTATGGTCTTAGTTGATTTAAAGGTTTTCTACTACGGCAACTCAAATAACACATTAAGTGCAATGCAAAATCTCGACAGTTAAATTTTCTCCCAATTTAGAAAATCACACTTCTTTTTTGGAAAAACTAAAACAGACTGTTCTACCATGTAATCTGTGTTAGTGGACACATTTTGCAGATACAGTATCTAACACTCTACGATCATAAACACACTTTAATGTTTTTTGTTTGGTTTCCTCCAGTAATTGCTCAAGCTACATGTAGTTAACACAATTGAAACTTGTTTTAAATAAAAAATGTCTTAACCATGATGAAAACAACAACCAAGCACGCTGTTGTCTAGAAGACCCAAGACTGACTCAATTTTCGACAGATGGATCAATTTGCGCTGCAAATTCCAGCCACTGCATAATTGCTATCTTCTTAGGTATTGAATGCATACAATCAACTTTGCTTTGTTCGAGGAATAAAAAATATTCTTTCTCATGGGGCGCACCTTATTAACAGTTTACGTTCTCTAGGCGGCTTAATCCAGAGATCTAATTTTCCCCCATTCTCTTTGAGTACCAATACTTCTGAATAGTTGAGTTTACAGATGGCTTACCTGGGTGTTTTCCCAATCCAATACTTTTGGCTTCAGAACTTTTTTTAAGAAATTTAATTGCGATGGTGAAGTATCAAACACAATCCAGCCAGAAAGCTTGAAACTCTACGACAAACTTCCTGATTAGATCTTCTTTGACTTCTTCTAGGCGGGCCGAAACGTTTAGATATCTAAGCATTGTGTTTGTACTAGAAAACTGAGAGTGGCATTCCAAGCTGTCATCACGCAACCTTTAATCTCTAATATTCTGATTAACCGGCTCCAAAAGGAGTAGAGAGTCATCTTCAGGGAAAACCACATTCTGAACCATTTCAATTCCTTGTGGAAGTTTTGATCGAGACACCCCCGGTAGATGCACCCATCAGTTACCGGTCAGGAATGAACCTAATACCAAGATAAAACACTCCCCAGCTGTTTCTCACTATAGTGCAGAAAATCTGCTTACAACCTTGAGGACATCCTAGATTCAATTCTATTTTAGGCAAGTCCCCCCTCAGAATTTAGTGTGCCCTGAGACAACTTCAGAGTTTGATGCCCTCGCAACTTAGATCAAAAAATATTCAATTTTCCAACTTAGAAGACTTAAGGTCAGTTTTTCAGCTTAAGTTCAAATTTTAACCAAAGTTCCAACATGGAAACGATTGTTAAAACGATTATTTCTATGCAGTTGAATCTTGACTAAAATTTGGACTTAAATTGAAAAACTGGCCCTTAGGATAAAAGTCACTGTTAGTAAGAAACGCCTCATTGGCTGCAACAGCTTAACTTATCCATACAAGTCAAACCGATCCAGACAGCCTTGGCAATTCAAAAAGCCTAAGCAGTTTGAACAGCTCGACAGACATGCAGAAGTCCACATAAATGTAGGCTCAAAGCTCTAGACATGTGAAGGTATGATTTTATCTTTTTAGATTTAACGCTAAAACCATACCTAGGTAAACATTATCGTACAGATATAAAATGTGACTCCTTTAGAAATCGGAAAGTTTGCAGACACATTTTTAGATTTTGCCTGAATTACTGAATGGGAAGTAACAAAATTAAAGCTGAGTATTCTTCAAGCTACCGTTATTATTAGAACTTAAAGCTTTTACTTCAGTTTTACTTGGGCTATCTAAAATGATAAAAGGTTGATGTGTGAAATAGCGTTCCCAATTTAAAGCTATCTGTCTATTACAAAAATTATTGAAACTGTATCGACGATTTTTCCTCCTTCTTCTTTCCCAAAGTGTTGTATGTGTAAGGATAAATCGTTTTGATTCACATGTATTTAGGGTCTACGACAGTGTTTCTTGTAGAGTGGAAAAAATGCCTTGAAAGCCAAAACGTCTTTAGAGTACTGATCTGGAAAAAGAGAATTTACAATCTTGTGTAATTCCGATCAGATAGCAAAACTTTAGACTAAAAACAGTTGGGAAAAATAGGAGATTTTAAAGAATACTTCATGACATATTGGGCGCATCCAGGAACGCAACTCAATTGGGATTTTGTTAACGCATGCTAAGTAACAGCAGAGAGCAACTTCCTGAGTGATTGTGCTGATGAAGGTGTCACAGTATTGCGGCTGCTTTACAGTTGTTTTTTTCTTGATTGGTGTTAGATACAATTTGACTTTAAAAAATTCCTTCTAACAGTAGCTTTGACAGCCCAGACAAGCTTAAAGTACAATCTAGACGCTGAGTAAAATTCTCATCAGCTCTTCTCAGCTTGTCCATTCAGAGAGCTGAGCATATCAGAATGTGTCAAAATTATCTCTTGAAAGTCTTGTTTTCTTAGCAAGTATAATCGCGTAAACTTACCAGTGCGCCACGTTTGTCTCACGTACAGCACATGAGATTTGCTGTCTCGTAGAAGTTTCTGATTTTGGTGTCTTATGAGACAAATGGATGTTAGCATCGGTACAAACAGGCAAGAGGACATAAAATGTTTACTTAGTGGAAGCGCGTAATAAAATGTTTATCTCAGGAGATTTTTGCATCCTTATGAATAACCACCTTTAGAAGTAAAGTGAAGGAAAAACTTATTTTCTAAAATATTACTTGCAATCTAGTTGGTATCTGACTTTATTTTTTTAGAGTTAGATGGTTGGTTCGTGTTTAACCACTCGATCCAATGAGCCAGCACAAGTAGTCAATATTTATACTCCTCATCTTAGAATTCCACGCGATTCTTTAAAAAGATGAGCATAAGGAAATGTCAAAAAATCAGAAGCTAATTTTCTTTTGTTTGCTTTTGAGTTC
>VTPC01001103.1:0-16987 GCA_011009095.1 Ignelater luminosus
TGCCTTAGAATGCATTAAAAAGCATAAAATTTCATCGACATGATTTTTTCATTCATACCAACACTTGAAATTAACCCTTTTAGGGGATGGATTATAAACTTAAGGGGTATTATGTGTAAAAAGTGTGAGGAGCAGGTTTTCGTTTATACAGGGTGTCCCCAGATCGACTTAACAATAGGTATGAAAGACAAGAAATTTTCGAGTTGAAATTTGAGCCTGTAGGGATCAGCCCTGCTTGATTAGAAACTACCTTGCGCCATATTTTTAGTTTTGAAAAGTCAGGCAGGCTTTGATAGGTATCAAAAGCTTATTTTTGGTGCAGGTAAAGTACCTTTTCTGTGAGATATATCAAAAAACCTAATTAGCAAAAGTTGTTTAGAATGCATATTTTTGCCCACATACAAAATTTGAAAACAATCGGTTTTTTAAATTCCAGGAAGCTTTATTCTATGTAACTGTCACGACTTTAAAGTTCGTCTCGAAAAATGTGTTCAGTCAGGTGGCAGTCACATAGGATAAACCTTCCTGTAATCTGTAATTAATAGTACTAATAAAATATACTTTTTTTAAATTCACTGTTTTGTAAAATTTAAAAATCAAGTGAAAACTCAAATTGTGCCGATTGTTTTCAAATTTGGTATGTGGACATAAATCTGTATTGTGAACAACGTTTGCTTATAAAGGTACTTTACCTACACCGAAAACAAGTTTTTGATACTTATCAAAGCCTGCTTGATTTTTCAAAAATAAGAATATAGTGCAAGGTAGTTTCTACTCAAGCAGGGCTGATCCCCACAGGCTCAAATCTTAACTCGAAAATCTGTTGTCTTTCACATCTATTGTTAAGTCGACATGATTTTCTACCAGTCTCTCGATGGGCGCAGGTGTCATGATATCGTGTAAAAATTTGTCCAATTTTTGCCAAGAATAATAAAAACTTAGTCGATATGATTTTCTAGCGGGCCCAAAACATGTTATCAGTCACTTATTGGCCAAAAAATCGTGCAAACTATCACAAATGACGTTAACATGTTCTTTGAAATAAAAAATCATGTCATGGCTAGATATGCCTAAGAATGCATATACTCAACAGAAATAGTTTCATCACTTCCCAAACTAAAGACGTCCGACGTGGGGTCACATCTGACTACAACAAAGAATGGGAGACCTGCAGTTGGGCTTCTACCAAAACCCGACGGACCGGCATGCAGGACCTCCCGAGGAAAGAAGAGACATTGATACGGAGAAACCACAACCGACGCAGCGTTTGCACACTACTGGACACTACGAAATAAATTCAAGAGATCTAATGAGTTTGTTACGGGAAAAACTGAGATTAGTGACCCATCGGTAGAGTAAACAAAACACCTCAGGTGTTTGGCAATTCAAGATAACTTGACAAAAATTGTTGAATAGTAAAACGTTTTGTTAACAACATTTAACATATATAAACAATAAAGATAAATACTAATTTCATAAATATCGTTCGTAAAAGAAGGTAAACAAATAAAAGGTATCATAATTCGAAACAAGATAATTACGTTATAATTCAACAAGCAATATATTTCTATTACACAAATAATCATAATGGAACTTTCACCACAGTGAACGGTTGGACGGGTTTGTAACTGATGTTCTGAGGTACGAAGTGACGCGTGAGTAACCTTTACAACGGCTTACTTTTTTTCAGGCGGTTGGTTACGTGACGATAAAAACGTAGATAGATTTTGCAAGTAATTGCGAAGGTTTGTTGGCAGATGGTGTGAGTCAAAGATGCTTCTTCATAAAATATTAAACAAAAACGTAAAAGGTATTTACCATAGAAGGAACTATCCTTAGAGAGCGAAGCCAGTTGTTAGCACAAAGTTCACGAACCTCACGGCACTTTTACACAAGTTTTAATTCACAGATATTATATAGATATTTACAGATTTTGCACATCTCCCTTATACGTTTGATAACAAGATATTTTAATTGACTTGAAAAATATCTAGATATAGAGTAAGGCAGTACAAATCTCGTATCAAACTCGGTAGAAATATTGCGATATTATAAAATAGTTAACGATACGGTAGTTTGAGAGTCCCGTTTGGAATTATTGGCACTTTCCGCCGATTGACGACAACTTATAGGTACGGTACGGTAAAGAACGCTTTCGGATTATCCCGGGAAAGTATTATATTTAACAAAGCATTTTATAAAAGAATATCAGAGAAATTTAACGTTCCAAAGTCATAAATTACAACAATGTCAAGGGACGTTAAACCAAAAGGGCTTTTATATTGTAGGAAGACGTTGAACTTAATTTTTAAAAAGGAATATCATACTTACAGGGGAAAACATTTAAAATAAGAAAACGATATATTGCTATTTATAAGAATAAATAACTTATTAAGAAGAAGTTCCCTAATTATGAAATTTTCTTAACAAGTTATTTCACTATTTAATTTGATTTAACTCTTTTAAATAAGTCGAACCATTTTATTCCTACTTTATATAATGATGGTAAAACAAAGATTTTAGCTTTTTCCAGCATCATATAGCACAAGCTAAAAACAACTAAAATTTTTCCGTATAAAATTCATTTGGTTTGTTATCTAAAACCAGGAAATGATTTCCCAAAAAATTTTTACAACTATTATAGTTTTACATAAAAACAAATAAAGAATAATTGCTAGACTTTTGTTTCTGAGCAGTACTGACAGTCAAATCAGCATATTTTGAACCCTTTCACATTTTACAACTTTTTTTTTTAAGACAAAAATACTCTAAATTGTATTAATGCTCTACTTTTAAACGTTCTTAAGATCAAAATAGTAAATTATGTATTAAAGGCGTAAAATACATATTTAGAGCCCGAACGTGAAGGGCTTTAAAGATTTTGCGCCAGAGATGCATACAATATTTTATGCACGACTATTGCAATAGATAATAAATTAATAATTACATTATGTAAAAATTTATAAAATTTTTCTTTAAATTTTTTTAACATAATTTTAAAACTTTACGTAATAATTAATTATAGTAACGACCGTAAACAACTAAAATAGTATATTATGTAGCAACGGGCTGTTTACTTTATTTTAACGCCCGTTGCTAGCACTTTAACGCCCGTGGGCTTAAGCGGTGTGGTTTACGTCATAGAAACAAGTACACAACGGCCGCTTTTAGGCCCGGTCGTGCATAAAATATCTTTTTTACCATAATGCTATCTATATTTTAGGATTTGAAGTTACTATATAGGCATTAAAATAGAGCTATTCTTACTCTCTAGCAAATACCGTTTGCAAAATTCAAATATCTTGTTTAATTACTGAAATATTTGCCCTGGGAGTTTTAAGTGCCTGTCTAACTGGTTTAATGTGGAATGGGGAGAAAACCGATTCACTGGCTTTCAGCTCTTAAAAATGAGAAAAAGCCGCCAAATTAATAAAATTGTGTCAAGTTTGTGGGTTTCTGGTACAGAAAAAAGATGTCCCCCTTCTATCAGAGATTTTTAAGGATAATTTAGAAAATACTATTAATTAATCTTTGATTTATTTAAAAAAACACGTTTTAATTCTGAAACTGTCATATTATCTTCGCTATGTTCAAAGATACCTAGCTAGATATAAATTCATTTCTGAATTGGTTCAATAGTATGGACGTATTCACTTTAGAACAATCTTCCAAGAGAACAACGAAACTCAGTTTTGAAGTTTTGTTCATGGCAGAAATTCTGAATATGTCAAGGTTGTCTTGTTCGTAAGATTGTATGATTCTTCTTCTTAATTTTAATAATAGATATTCTACCAAAACATCAGTTTTGCTGACTAAAATACTGTTGTTACGGCACTAAAAAAACTGAACGTTTTTTGGGCCATTCTGGTCAAGGTGTCCCATTTTTTTTAAAACCACAATAGCATACCAAATTTCATCAAGTTCTGCATATTGTGATAGAAAAGGAAAATAAACATTTCTTTCTTCACTTTTTAAAAACTTGTGACTCAAAAATTAGAATCACTTCATTTAACTTTTTTTCGACAAATCGCATAGTTTTGTCCAGAGAATTAGCTGCAACAATTTTATATGTGACTTTAAAGAATTTAATTTTTTATAACGTAAAAATTAGAGATGTAGCGGACTAACGCATCTATTATTTGGTTTTTAACTTTCCTCATTAAGAGAATAATAAACCAAATATTACGCCGCTCTTATTAACCTTGTGTTACAGCGACGGCATTGACGTTAACAACAGGTAAATTCTCTACATGCTCAAGCCTGATTGGCTTTCCCTAAAGGTAGGAGGTTTGTTGTTCTTGTGATCATATACCTAATCAATTCAAGTTTGCTCTTTCATATACACCGCATTTAGGTAATCAAATACTAATACGGAGTAGTTATTTAGTTTAAATCAGTGGGATATACGTTCATACATACAGTGTGAATAAAAAGTAAGGAACATTAAGGCTGGCATTTTTATTATTAAAGCACCATAGAGATTTCAACAGTAAATTCTTAATGTTCGATTATTTGCTCCTATAACTATTTGAGAGCAAAAGTGTACACAGATAAAGAAATACTGTACATGTTGTTGCTTTCTATTTTTCATTTTTTAAGGTAGGAAAATTAAAAAGTTTTTCTAGTTTTGCAACAATCAGATAATGCATTGGACTCAGTTTAACAAAAAGCAAGCAATTATGTCTTATTAAGATTCCAATATGTACTTAATAGTTATAGAACTAGAAATTTTAATTTATTGATTTTTCCAGTTTTTGAAAATAAAAAAGACTAGTAGAAATACAGATACAGTATTTCTTTCTTTACAAAAACACTTACACTTTTGCTTTAAGATAATTAGGGTAACAAATAATTAGAAAGTAAACATTTACTATTAAAATTTGTATGGTGCATTATTTAATTCTACATCCGGTAGAATGTATATTAGTGTCATTGTCTAATTACTGAATTTACCCATGCTCCGTAAATAAAAGGGAGAGAACTTGTATTGTTAGTTTGCTGTTAGTACTTTAGTAACAACAAAGAACGTTTCTAAATACCAGAATTAGAAATTGATGTCCGGGTGACGTCGAAAAGTGCTACTAAATTTCAAAGTGTTCTTTCACCGATTAATAATTTAATAAGTGCTTCGGACGATCAGCAAACTTAAAATTTTTCTTGCATCTTTTTATTACTAATGTTTTAATGTTTTACTAAAAATGAAGGCTTGTGTTCAACAATAGTTAGCACGATGACGTGATGCCACTGAAGAAGCTCACTTGTAATAACCGATGAGAATCTTTTTTATTGTAATCACGTGATCGTGCTAACTGTTCTTAATCACAAGCAAATGTATAAGTGCGATATAAAAAAGTATCCCAAATCTATCCCCTTCCCCCTCTTCAGCCTTCGTAAATTCTCCGCCACTGAAGCTCTGAAACTCTCGGGAGTTTACAAAAGCTTAATTATGGGTTAATTGCAATTGGTTTCTGTATTAATGCTGCTTAAGGTTAATTGCAAATGCTACCTCAATTATATGATTTAATTCGGTCAATTTTTACGTCATTCAAATGGGACGTTATTATTATTATTTGTATAAGTTGTACGAAATATAAATAAATAAAAAGTAAATAGTAAATTATTCTTAATTATTTTATTTCAACAACAAATATCATCACAATTTTTAATAGATGTCTGATATATCAGTATCATCATTGTCGTCTTCTGATTCTTCTGATTGAAGGGAATCCTGGAAGAAAACGTGTTCTAAAAGAGTGAATAAATCGTTTTGAATTATTTAACCATCAAGAATTTAAAAAAAATTGGTTTTGAGAACGAAACAATTTTATCGTTATGCGATCTAATTGGTCCTCAAATAGAACCATCTACTCAGAGAAGAAAATCTATCTCATTAATGAACCAAATCTTTTTAACAATGAGATCCTTGGCTACTGGTGATACATTTGCAGTTCACAAATCGAATTGACAGCATGTATTATCATTAAACGTGTGGTAGTAAGTACATAAAACAGCGCAACTGAAAATAAACAACCCCGGTAAAAAGTCAAACTGTCAAATTAGGCTTTTATAGATTGAGAAGAATCCCCGAATCGAGTCTCCTGATGACCCTGATGCTGAGATATTTCGAGATAGAAAATCTTTTTTTTCCATTAATGTTCAGGTTGGATGGGTGCAGACCTGGAAATGAGAAATGTAGTTGCTAGGCGACCTAGAAACGTGCACGACAGCACTATTTTCAATTATTCTTTTTTGTGTGTTGATTTCGAAAATGGCCGTTATGGAGAAGATTGTTTGTTAGGTGAAAGCGGATATGTCTGTCGTCTATTTCTTTTAACAATCTTATTAAATTTACGAACAGCAGCAGAAGAGGTATATACCTAATAATTCCCAGAAGGCAACAAGAAATAGTATTGAAAGACGTTTTGATGCCAAAATGGAAACAACTGCAACCATTGTTGTTTCTTATGTAGTGCATAACATGGCAATTACGGTCAACGATGAGGAGCCTCTAGTGGATTCAGAGGTTGTGATATCGCAGCAAATTCAAGTGGAAGCTCAATATTTAAGAAACGATAATTATGAAAACACTGCAGTTCGCACTGCTTTTTGATAAGAACACATTTTACTTACAGAATGTATTCAAAGTTTGGAAAAATATTAACTTAATTAACGAATTAGTTACTTATTTATTAAATTATTATATTCTTGTTGTTTAATCTTTAATTGTAATTTATACATTTTTTTAAATTAACCTCCATTTCTGTTAATTTAATTTTTGGCAAATATAAAAAACGTTTTAATGTAGCTGTAAATTTTTATTTTTTTTTTATTTTTGTTTTGGTGAGATATATTTTCTTCTCAGGCTTTGAGAACTTGCAGGAACATCATATGTAGAAACTTTAGGTGTTCCTAATTGATTCTAATAGAAGGGCTCTAACTCAAGATTGGGTGGCGCTACTATGGCTTCAGGAGTTGATGATAATATGAAATCTAGAAATGTTTGCAATTTTGAAATAATTTGTTCTTCATTATGAGAAGCTATATTCAGATAAAGCATACAATAAAATTAATATTTTCATTTCATGATAAACATTATCATCGTCATAGATGTTGGCCACTGATCTGGCCTGAGGTTCTACCATAGTCTACATCGGTTAGTTAAGGATTATAGTGCCTCTACCCGTTTTTGATTTATTTTTCTGAAATACACTTAATAGTAACCAATGTTAAAATTTTATAAGTTGCTATACAGGGTCGCTAAAAAGTATGGAAACACGCTACCCCCGCCGAAACGGTAAGTAATAGACAAATGAGATTTGGAGAACTTAAAGTAGGTATTTTCTGCAATGTTTTGCGAAGGTAATTAAAAACAAATCTTCAATTTTTTTTTCGTACGGCCGCCATTTTGAATTTCTTTAAATGGATCACCCTGTATATGACCCTATATCTCGATAGGGATTTTAAAGGCAAATTCAACAATATAAGGGTTGCTATACTTATCTTGAAAGGTTTTGGAGATAATCGCTATTCATTTGTCAAGGATTTCACTATTAATTTTTATCAAAATTGAGTTACCCGTGAAACAGCAGAGGCAATGGACCTAAAAAAACGATGTGCTATTATTTCATAAGTAATTAAAGTAAAAGAAAAACAAATAGTGGCGAATTGGTAATAACAAAACCATAATATGATTTTATAACAAGTGTTCAAAATGCGTTTTGTTAACTTCTTGGAAATGAAACAATCTCTTTGGAAGTTTTCGCAAGGAATTTTGCAAATAATCGGGGGGGATCTGCTTGCATTACGAATCCGTCCTTAAAGTTAAGAAATTCTTGACAAAAGAATAGTGATTATCTCTAAAACCTTTCAAGATAAGTATAGCAACCCTTACATTATTGAATTCGCCTTAGAAATCCTCATCGAAATATGTGGTTTTATACGGGGTGTTCCATTTAAAGAAATTCAAGATGGCGGTCGTACGAAAAAAACAATTGAATATTTGATCTTAATCCTCTTCGTAAAACATGGCAGACAATGCCTACTTTAAGATTTCTAAATTTCATTTGTCTATCTCTTACCGTTTTTGCAGAAGCAGCGTGTTTCCATACTTTGTAATAGTGAAACCGCTGACAAAAGAATAGCGAGTATCTCCAAAACCTTTTCAAGATAAGTATAGCAATCCATGTACCATTGAATTCATCTTGGAAATTCCTAGCAAAATATGGGGTTATATACAGGGTGTTCTATTTAAAAGAATTTAATATGGCGACCGTGCGAAAAAGATTTGTTTTTAATTCTCTTCGCAAAACATGGCAAAAATACCTACTTTAAGCTATCCAAATTTCATTTGTCTATTACTTACCGTTTTTGCAAGGGCAGCGTATTTCCATACTTTCTAGCGACCCTGTATATAGGACATTATGTATTTACCTTATCTTCCATTTTTTTATGTATTTCCAGATTATGCTCATCGAGCTCGTTGTCTAGATGTCTTTTCTTCTAAAACTGTATGAAAAAGTGAGACTGGCTAAAAGGTTTGATAATATTATGCGTTCACAGTTTTTTTGCATAAGAGTTGACCTTGGAGATTCACCCAATGTAGCAGTGTGAAAATTAGTTTTTCAGTTTGAACTGGTCTTACATGCATGCTTTTAGATAAATTGGGGCAGAAAACCTACAAACGCAATGTTGTCAGTTTTATATAAAATGGAACTAATACCTTTAGTATTTTTATATCTTCAGTTTCGTAAGCTATTATTGTTAGTACCTCTAATAATAGAAATAATATCCGATTGTTATGGGAGTAATCCATATGCAAGAAGACATCTTAACTGTTTAGATATTTGTTTTTCAAATAGGCAATAGATTTGGCAACGAGGGTCTATTCTGTGCAGCGAGAGTGATTAGTTATGAGGTTATCCAAGCTGTACAACGAAATAACAATTAAAATACCTATTATTTACGTTCATAAAGCCTAACAAAATAAATTCATGGCCAACCCTCATGCAAAAAAAACTGAGAACGTATGATACTTACATTTTCTTCTGTAACTATCTTTTTCGCCATTCGACGAAAGTTGCTTCACAGCATCTTCAGCTGCTTAGCGATCTTTGCAGCAGAAGTGGCTGATGCGTTATACTTCTCAGCTACCTTCTCCCACGCCAGGCCTCATTTCTGTTTTTAAAGGAAGAAGAATCTGTTGTTTTATTCCCAAGCATTGGCCGATATCTAGAGATTAATAATAATAATCTCTATCGTATATCTACATACTATAGACATATGGTTATACAGGATCGCTAAAAAGTTTGAAAACACTCTACGGTAAAAAATAGACAAATGATTTGGAAAGCTTAACGTAGGTATTTCTTGCCATGTTTTGTGAAGGAAATTAAAAACGAATTTTACAAGGAAACACGCTGCTCCTGCAAAAACGGTAAGAGATAGGCAAATGAAATTTGGAGATCTTAAAGTGAACGGACACCTCTATATAGTAGACACCTCTGTATTAAGGATACTTTCTCAAGTTCCAAAACGTAAACCTCCAGGTTTTCACTTTTTCATGGAGGATATCTCTGATTACGGACGTTTTTTGGTTTCACCGTACTATTGTTCTTGCATAAAGGAATAGCTACTATGCTTAGGTTCTGTATCCATCTTATTCTTCCTCCAAATTGAAAAATACCAATTTAGAAACGTTTCTCGTTTTTTTCCCTAATGAAACCCCGTTTAGCCGATAGAGGGTTTCTTGTTTTTTCATCCCCAAGTTCACGTTCGTCAGATTATTAAAGTTGTATAAATCAAATTTATCGTCGCAATCAATGTTATCCAGTCCAACTTTCCAGTAATTACAAACATAAGTAAAGTACAAGAAATTCTTAATTTGAATTTACTTTGAGACATTTATGTTGTTGTTATTGAATTATTCTCACCCTCATACCTTCTGATTACCGTCAGTATCTCATTTTGTAAGAGGAGTAGGGGTTTGATAATTTTGTCTTTTTACAGCCACCAATCACAGTATGTTAACGATTGCTCCTGCCAATCAATGATGAATTGAAGACGTAGTGTATATTTAGTGTATTCATTTACCTTCTCACGTTTCTAGTTTACAGCATTTTACGCAGAATGTAAGACTTAATGGAAAAAGCCGATAAGAGATCGAGTTTTCTTTGTGAATTTAATAACCAATTTATTGGCTTTTTGATCGGCATCATGTAGGTGTGTAACTGAATACATCTAAAAGCTCATAATTTCGTGGTGAACTTTCCATTAAACGGTTAATACACTTCTCAATGATAAATAATAAAACATGGAGGTAGTCGTATATTAAATAGGATATAATATTCTAGATTTTTATGCCTAGATTTTCTTTCTAGGTACGTTATTTTATGCGTCATTTATTTCATAAAACAATCAAATCTTTGATGTTGCTGTAATAGTGCTTTTTATAAAAACTTTTCTATTGTATAAATAATAAAGATTTCATTTTACCCGCATTTTATTTTCTTTTTGTAAAAAACTCTGCTTAGTAAAAAATTTTGTTAAATTATTCTAGGAAATTCTGGGAAATATATTAAATATAAAAAAGATATTACGTAAACATACCAGGTTTTATTGCATTTTATTGCTGAAAATAAATTGTGTAATGTACCAGTAAAGAGAATGTTGGTGAAATTCTTTATTTATTTATTTTAGTGGGAAAAACTATTTTTGCATGTTTTGCAGGTAAACTCAACACATTCTGTCGATAAGTCGACTAAGGCATATTTCTCCAAAAAGACAATAATGTCCTTGTTTCTAGAATCTTTTAAAATTTAGAAACAGCGCATCCTACGGAAAAATGCAACAATAATTTTTTCGTCAAATTAGATGTACATTTGTATTGTCTGGTTTTTTCTAAGTTTAGCTATTAAGTTTTTGTTACGTTATTCTGTTGTTAATTTATAATTTCGGTCAGCACTATAATAAAACATTTCTGATAGATAGTTAAAATATCTTTCTCTTTTTTACAGCACGGTTGTTGGTGCCTTGGTTTGTATGGTGTCTTACATGGTCCATAGGATGTACATGTGACAACTATGGACGAATACTTTTCTCTAATTGGTTAAGAGATAGAATGGTAGAATACGAACATAAACCTTTGTTTCCAGAAGAAGGACTAGTCTATGACTACAGGTAGAGGGACTGTGGTTTTATAAATTATTGAATACGAACTATCTGAGTACATCAAAATTATGTAATTTATTAAAAACAATATAAGATTAAATTTTCAAGAAATCTAACATGCAGCAAATAGTATGAAGTTGGTAGTTACCACTGTTTATTCAGTACAATGAAAATTTGATTTGTCTATTTTCCCAAAATTTAAATTTCCCCAATTTCGGGAAATTTCATATAATAAAATTTGTAGATGGTGGTAAATTAGTATAGCAAAAAACTAATTTTCTATCCAAAATAAAGCTGAAGTCGTTTTGAATTTTTATTATTGCTGTTACATTTTGCTTCGAACTTCGAAATTGTTTCGTATTGACGATAATTTTCAGAATAATTTGTTAGCTACATGAGGATATATTTTCAGTCATGCCATTTACAGACAGAATATTGAACATCAGACAGAAAATGTAATAAAACATAAATTCTCTCTACTGGACCATTACAATCAATCGAAAATTTAGTCATTTAATATAACCCAAAACTATCAGTTATTAAATTAAAAGAACAAAATTTAAAATATTTTTCTGTGTGGTATACAGCAGTTTCTTATAATGCAACATTTCCGGGATATTAGGTATCATATCAAAATTTCATTTAATAGTACTTACAATATTGTTCTATGGTCGCTACCGCCATTACAAATTTGACTTTTTGAAAAGTGTAAAATGCTATAAAGATTATCAAACACAAACTTTTTCTTAAGCTGTTGCTGAATAATTCTAGGTTGCATGATGGCGGCTTCACAGATCCTACGGACGACAATGAACCTATGCCACCAACCTGGCATAATTGGATGGAAAATACAGAAGTATATAAAATTACTGTTGATATGAAATATTCAGGTGAATACAAGAACGTCTAGATTTATTTATTTACTTTTTATCGCAACGACGATTATTATTATTATTATTATTATTCGTTTTCAGATATTGAAGTTCCTACAATCGACAATATCAGAAATGCAGAATTAATAGGAATGATTCTTTTAAATGAACGTAACGTATTGTGCGTCGGACCCACAGGAACTGGAAAAACTCTTACTGTTATCGGGAAACTTTCCAGGAATATGCACAAAAAATTTATTTGCGATTTCATCAATTTCTCTGCTCGTACAACCGCAAATCAAACGCAGGTTTATAAATATATATAGTTTCATTAGTTTTAAGAATACACAGCGCGTTTCTAAATTTGGATGCCAAAAAATAAGAATAAGATAAAATACACACTTTCCTACACAATATTTATATTCTTTCCTAGAATGTCCCATGACATACATTCGATATTTCACGCATGTATAATTTAGGTCAGTACAAGTCAAAAACAAAGAGTGGTCATTTTGGCTATTCTCAATATTGAAGAATTTATGGACATTTTTAATTATAGACTGAAGTATAAAAAAACAGTTTTACTTTATAAATTCTTTCTATAAGAATGTGCTCTTGGGCGCCCCAAGCACACACGCACACCAATCTCGCCTTTCTAGCTTTTCTCATTCTCGCTCTATGAATTTTTTGTTCAAATTTAAAAACCCGATAGCACTGATGTTGGTAGTGGAAAAACCTTTTAATGGTTATCGTGCACAGGACCACTATGGAAACGAACGCCTCAAACAGGGTTTCGATAACTCGACTATGGTTGGCTCAAAACAATGGGAAAATCCAAAAACAGGGTCCCTGCTCAAACTCTTGCTCAACTTTTGCTGGGGAGGGGAGCGACGGTCCACGGTTCCTATTGCACCCAAAGGGGATCATTAACATTATTATTATTATTATTGTAGTGGGTAATTAAGATTACGTTTTTTGCACTGCTTATTCTACAACTAAAGATGTCCAGAACTCCTTGAATATTGAGAAGAGCCAAAATGGTCACTCTTTGTTTTCGACTTCTAGTAAACTAAATTAACATTGGTGGAATATTTAACGTATGAACCTGCATATCTTGCCCATCAAGTGGGCTTCATCTTTAGCAGTCTGTTACAACTACAGTTACAGATGAAGTCCATTTGGTGTGTGGAAAACATATTTGACTGAGAAAAAGAATATTCTGTAGGAATGTGTTAGTAAAGTCAGTTACATAATTTCAGAGTTTCTATAGATGATTCTAAAAAAGGAAGTTGTTCTAAAGAAAGGTCCTCCAGGGCCCAGTTTTGAGATGCAGCATGTAGGAAGTTCATACAAAAATGCAGTTTTTTTGAGATATTTTTAGAATTTTTTAATGTAATATACACGATTAACTTGATTAAGATTCATATACAGGATGTTTGTTTTTACGATGACCTTATCTTTTTTTTGCACGCAACTTCGATGTTTTTTAGTTATGATATTGTTTTTATTAGCGACATTGAAAGTTGAGACTTTTGCGGCATTTTTCTTATACTTGTCATTCTTCTCTATACGCAACCATTTTTGGGTAAGATTAGTTCCTATTTTTCAAGTTCGCTTCTTTAAAAACCTAATAATAGAGTCCATCGATATTGTATTTCTTGACATTACAAAACTTCTTTTTTGTACTTTATCTCATTTGACTAAAAGTAAATTATGAAGAAGTGTAACTTATTTTATTTCAAACGCAGAATATCTAAAGAGAATGTAGAGGTACATATCTAACTAAAGAATATTTCAAAACTAAAATTCTTAATTTGGGTCTTTACAATCTGACAAGAGTTAAGCGTTGTTGCTTTTGGCTTGGTTTTTGTTTCGTTATTGGAATTTTGTTGGTTTTTTAAAGTTTAATTTTATCTGTGTTAAATATAGTATTTAGTTCCAAAGCTAAAATAAATGCAATCATGGTATGTAAATCTTAAGTTAACAAAGTAACTTCCCAGAAATACTTAAATTTTAGATTAAATCTATTTCAAATAAGATCACACGATAAACACATATGCTTGCATATTAGTTCCGGTAGCTGCTATCGTCGCGCATCTGGATTACAAATATTTGTTATTGAGCCATCCTCTAAATTAAATATCCTTGGGCTGATTACAGAATCATTTATTAAAGCAAATAATGCTCCAGCTTATTTTAGTGGACAAGCACGGAAATGTCTAAACGACAAATAATAAAAATCAGCAATTCTCAATTTCTCCTGTAATTTAATTTCTTATTAAGTTATTATAACTTATAAAATCGTTCATCTCCCTTTTTCTTCATTCATCAGTAGGTTGAAATGAAATTTTTTAGGTGTGAATTGCTCGTATCCGTATATGAAATCATCAACTTTCTTCTTTTAAGAAAGACACCCTGTATATAAACCCCAACTGGAGGTTGAGATTATGCGTTACACAAGATTCTAGTGTCTCATGACCGTTCTAGAAGTCGACTCCTTTTCAGCCGGCTCAAACGAGAACGTTTTTATGTAACAAGAATGAAAGCCAAGTTAGATTTCCGCCGTTTCTATAGATTACGAGAACAATCAATGCTGTAAAAACAGTAATTTTTTAAAAATAATGACAAAGTTGTGTGTTTGTCAAAAGTGTATTAATAATAAATTAAGTTTATTTTATTTTGTTTGTTTGTAATAGAGAATATGTACAGTCTTTTGCATAAATAATTTCGCAATTCATTGTTTTAAATGATGGATTAATCAAATACACAAAGTCTAATTTCGTATAATTTATCCAAAATCTCTCTGTATACTCTTAGACAATATATTTTGCCTGATTGGTGCAAAGTTAGACCTTGTGCATTTGATTAATTTACTAATTAAAATAATAAATTGCCATATTATTCATGCAAAAGACTGTACATGTTTTATTGTATTTATTTTTAAAAGCAGCAATACCTAATGAATTTTAAAAGATCGTTAAAACGTAATTTTGATTATGATTCAACAAAAAAATATTCAAATGATTTTCTCCTGTGAGAAAATGGCGAGATTCATAATGCCCGTAGTGTGATGTCACTTGACATGTCCAGGGTTAATTAGATAAAAAAAAATAAAAGAATACTAAAACAGAAATATTCACTAACCTAAATTTATAGCCAGTTCTGTAACTATCACTAACAGATTGTGTAAAAATATAAAATAATTATTCACAGAATTTTAAGAATAATTAAGATTTGTTTCAGTTTAATACATTAAATTGTTAGGGAAATTTCATAATTTGTTCCGATTATCTAGTGCTTTCATATGATTTATTTACAAAGTTGGTGATTCTGTTGACACTATAATTTTCGATATTCCAGGTTGACAATTTAAAATTCAAATTTTAAACTTCGAAAATATCCCAAACAAACGAAACGTTCCATTCTGTTACTAAATCAAAACGACCGACGTTTAATAAATCTTACATAAAATTTGTAAAAAAACTACTAAGCAAAGATTTGACATAGATATAACTTTATACAGCAATGACAATTTGTAGATGAGAGAAGCGCAGAAAAATTAAATTAAGTAATGAGGATCGTATCGAATCGCAATAGCATTTGCGTCACCTGAATTTTTTAAATATCTCTTTTCATTTCTAATTTTTAACGTAATTAGATTCTGAATATGTTTTTAACTTTAATTTCAGTAATTCACGCATCTCAAACAGTACAAAACAACTATTGTATAGTATGTATGAAGAAATCTTCTAATGTAGTGATTGAATATTTTTAGGATTTAATCGACTCTAAATTAGACAGAAGAAGGAAAGGCGTATTCGGGCCTCCTGTTTTAAAACGGCAAGTTTTCTTCATCGACGATTTCAATATGCCAGCTCTAGAAGTTTACGGTGCGCAACCACCTATAGAATTAATCAGACAGTGGATGGATTTTCACGGTAAGTGGAATGATAAAAAGATAAAAAAGTAAGTAATGGAAACTCGAATGTTTTTGCTATTATCAAAAACAACTTTTTTAATTAGCTGTTTTTATTAAAAATTTAAATAAAAGATTATTAGATTGTAAGTACCTACTTATTTACATAAATAGACCTACAAAACGATATTACTTCTGGGCGTGGAATAAAATTAAATAATGTATAGTATAGTATAGTACCTACGAATATCAAAGAAATATTTTTAAAATAGTAATAAAAAATAATATTCCATATTGATATTAAATTTAAATATTCAATTTGTTGAAAAGAATATTTTTAAATTTCCAACATTTGTATTCAGAATTTCTATTCTCATATTCAATATCTGAGCCCCTACAACTACCGTGAGAGCAATAAAAAAACCAAGTCAAAGATACTCATGGATTCTGAATTTCTTTCATAGTTTCATATTAATAAAAACGTAGAACAAAAGCTAATAAACTAATACAAGTGACATTTAAATGTTATTTAGGTTATTTCTTAAGTGATTACAGTAAAATTAATTTTATACAGTAAAAATTTACAAAACTTGGTGAATTTAAAAATGTTAACTAAGGAACATAAAATTTTCATATTAGAATCTTATTTTCGAAATGGTACCAAGATTGAAAATGGTGAAAATTGTGTTTTCTCAGTTTTTTGCAAATATCTCGGAAACTATTCAACTTAGAGCTTACCTTATTCTATAAACAATTAAACAACGTAAAATTTTCCATAAAAAAGGTCATATAAATTAAATTGCTACACTCGTTAGTTCAGAAGATTCTCCAGATATTTAGAAATTCCAGGTTAGAAACATCTGGGAATGCAAAGCATAACCACAACGAACTCCGTTTTGTTACTTTTTTCAAACTCCGGTGGCCATTTCGACCATGTTCCCGAAGAGTTATCAAAAAACGAAGACACACGTTGTCTTTAGTTTTTGATGTAGAATCCAAATCTGAAGTCAAAATTTCAAAATTTGACAAAAAA
>VTPC01001103.1:26987-48812 GCA_011009095.1 Ignelater luminosus
ACTTTGAATCGCCAAAATTGAAAAAGAAATACAAATCTTCTAGATCTAAAACATTTTATATTATCTCATCTGAACACCTTTTGTGAGCTGTAGAATTTTGTTAAGTACAATATTTCTAGTCTTTTGAACTTTTCTTGGACTTACTTAGTGGATCACGCTCTGTGAATGCACCGTTAGATTTACTTCAGGTTCTTTTTCAATAGGAATTTCATAAAACTGATAGAATGATATGTCCTTAAAACTTTTATACAGAAACGTTGCTATGTAAAATGTTACTTTTTTGTCAAAAATGGTATTTATAACAATGGATTATTTGGTAACAAAATATTAAAGCAAAGTTACATTCAATCTGTTTAGATTGTCTTTAAAATTAGAAAAATTTGTTTCTATTTTATTTGACAAACAAATGATATTTGAACCATACAAATATAAATGGACAAAGAAAAGTCTAACATAATAGTCGGATACAAATTACACAAACAGCGTAAACAGCAAATAAAATTTCTGTTTCACTGGTTGAAATGATAACTAATTACGATAAAAGAAATAATGCCTAATTTGCATTTGTTCCACCAGGGTTTAATTTTGTTTTTCCAATCTATACTCATATTAATTGAACATATTGAAATGTAAATTTCCTCTTTATAGGTTGGTACGATCGCAGAAATATTGGAGAATTTAGAACTATAATCGACATAAATTTTGCTGCCGCCATGGGCCCTCCCGGTGGTGGTCGCAATCCAGTTACTCCTCGTTTACTTCGACATTTTCATTACCTTGCTTTTACAGAATTGGAAGATATTAGCAAGGTATGACACTTTAAAATATAAAATGATATTTCCAACACAGTCAGATAATTGTGATGTTTTCAGGTTAAAATATTTGGAACTATTTTAAAATTCTGGGTAGATCGTACGCCAACGTTAAGTGAATTCTATGAACCAGTTCTTTTCTCTACTTTTGAAGTTTATGCAACTATATTAAAAGAACTTCTACCGACACCTGCGAAAACACACTATACTTTCAATTTACGAGACCTCAGCAAAGTTTTCCAAGGAGTTTTAATGAAAAATCCAGAAGTTACAGAGGTTATATATTATTAGCTCCTAAAACGAATGCAAAAACAGCAAACATTAGCGTAATTTTGAGTTGGAATATTAAATTATGTAAATTCTACAAATATTCAATGTTTTTTTAACAGACTTTCTCTTAAATAATCAAATCTGTTATATTTAACTTCTTTAAAAGAATTTATAAGGCAGATTTTTAATTTTAAATTACTTTTAGGGAACATACCGTTCGTTTTACAAGAAACTCCCGAGACTGTTAACTTCTTTATTTATTATTACATCCTTAACAAACTATTATATTATTAGACGGGACAATATTTTCTATAATTTTGCATAGAAAACAAATCCCTTAGTATTTGTTATAGTAGTGACGTCATCAACAATTTTTTTAAATTGCAATCTATGTATTTTTTGCACGTTCTGATATTTTCTTTCTCTTCTCAAGTTGTAGACATTTGATAGGGTTACATAGTAAGATCCTCGAGGTCATAAAGTAAAATTGGTATGGAGAATATCACTGGGTATTGAGTGTAAAGATCCACAAGCTACATTCACGTCTGTTTATTGCACAGTAGTGCATCTATACAGGGTGTATCAAAACGCCTTCCCAATCACAATATGACAGCATCCATGGCAATTGATGCAATTTTTTCTTTCAACATCAACTTCTTTAAAAGTTATGGCTGCTCAAAGATGACGTCTTTTGAAGGGATTGAAACATTTGCTTCAAACTTTGCACATTTGCTTATTTTTACAATAGTAAATTATATAGCATTATTTAAAACAACAGTTCAAATTGAAACTTTGTTAGCTTTATCGTACAGTTTATTTTTTTTATATGTTAATTCAAGCTTATACTCTTGCCTATTAAAGCCTGCTTGATTTTTTAAAAATAATAATATGGCGCAAGTTGGTTTCTAATCAAGCAGGGCTGATCTCCACAGACTCAAATTTTAACTTGAAAATGTTTTGTCTTTCACACCTATTGTTAAGTCGATCTGGAAACACCCTGTATAATCTGACAATCTGACTTTTCATGTATTGCGTTTTGTTACTAAGATAAAAAAGAGACGGAGAGTGTATTGCTATTGCACAAAATTTGGCTTAGAAAGAGATAGGTTCCGACAGCCGTGTCGCAACTCTACATTTAGAGACTCTATGGTATGTCTACCTTATACTGGCACAGATCTAAGTCTAGTCACTAAGTATCAAAACAATAAGCTTGGGAATTGATTTTGTGTGAATGCCCTTTGATTTTACGTTGTTGTAGATTTTAAAGTCGAGATAAAGTAGTAGATTAGAGTCATTTAGGTACAAGAGCATGTGTACAGTATTGGAAGGACCAGGGGATTTAATTCAGATTACTGCACAAATATACGGAAAACAATGTGCCTAGATTTTAAATAATAATCTGCTGCCCATCATTCGTGAAAGATTGCAAGGGCAGCGAGTAGTGTAGATCCAAGACAATTCGACCATTCATCGAGCTCAAGTCGTTCGAAATTGGTTTCAGAATTTTCGAAATGAAATCCAATTCCAGCAAAATCTTCGGGTTTGAATGCCATGAAGAACCATCTCAGACCAATTTCATTCTGCTACAATACAATTGCTTCAATGCCCAATCGTATGCAAGCAATTATAGCTAGCAAGGGTCATGTAAAAATATGAAGATCATGAAACCTTCTATGCTTTAGATTTCACACCCTGTATCTTCCAAACAAATTGACCGGATAATTGGAGAATTGAAAGGTTTTTCTAGTGATGCCCTTCTTGAACCTCCTTTCTATTAAAAATTCTTGAGGTGTTGACGCGCCTCCCTAGGGAGTTGAAGCTTAGGGTTCGAATTGTATGTCAAAAAAAGTTGTTTTATATACGCAATAATCTTTTTTTTCACAATTCTTTCTTTGCATTTTTTTAAACATAGAACTGTTTTACAAAAATAAAATATTACCTAGTTGCGAATTTCATAGATGTATCCCCTTACCTTTTAGCCTACAGCCTTAGATCACTGCCAGGTATGCTGCAGCTCGAGTCTCATTTACCTAATAATGCGCAGACTGTACAAGTACTAATATTGAAGTCACCGATGTTGTAGAGGTGGTGTTTTATAATGATAATAATAATAATAATAATAATAAATGAAATGATAAAATAATTTGTTATTTATTAACGTTTCATAAACAGTTGTGAGTTGCGACAACTGTCGAGGAGCCGTAAAGAAACTGAACTGATAGTTATAAAATAACGGCAAGCCTTTTTATATTATCTGTACATACAAAGACATATATCTACTTCACCTAAATGCCTTGAGGAACAAGCTCGAACAACTCCACAAACTTAAAGTATCCTAAATGGAGAAGTCAATATCTGAAGCTTGACATTAAAATCAGTATTAACGAGAAAATTATTTTACTTTGTCTCAGCGATTTTTAACTGACAACAATCTTTATAAAAAAAATAATGAATTCACCCTAAATGAATTCGATCAATCAGTAAGGTTAAATTTGAAAAGAATGTATTAGCATAGTGTGGCACATCTGATAAAAATATTCTAGACCTTTTTTTATTCTTCAAAGGATATCGCAATCAATTCGAAGCAATACATGAAAAACTGCTAACTAAACTAAACAAACTCATTGAAAAGAAACGTGATGTTTTCGTATTCAAGAAAGAGTCTCTTACGCGCTTTTTAAAATGAATGTTCGTGTTTATACTAATTAATCGATTATATTTACATCTTTTTAACTCTTTATTGTTTAATTTTGGAAAAACACAAATAGCTAACACTTTCCATTACTTTCATAAAAGTTTTAAAATTAGAGTGTTTGTAGAATAATCAAATGAAATCGGCGTTAATAACTTTGAAAGTCAAGATATTAAAAACCAAAAGAAACTAAATCTAGATTCATCTTAACTGGATAAAAGATTCTAATAATTTATTCTAATTTTAATCAAGATGTGATGCTCAATACATTTAAACATTTCTTGTTTTAAATTTGAAAATTAAAATGTATTCATATCAAAAGTTTAATTTTATCGGTAAGGTGAGAAAGACTAAAACAAAAAGTTTTTGCATTAACTGAATATTAACCTATTAACTTTCAGTAACTGAAAAACCTTTTAAATAAGACTTAATTACCCACACAATTAAGATTAAATAAGAAACCCTCTGTAGAGAATGTAGTAATTAAACTTTTTTAAAACTTTTTTAATATTTATAAGTACTCCGTATTACACAGCTAAATTTACCGCCTGAAGTCGGAATTCTAGAAACCCTTATTTAAACGATACCAAAGTGCTTGTAAAAGTTCAAATAGGATTTCCATAATCATCAGAAGACAATCTAACTCAGTTATCTCTGTCATAAAATAAACACTTTCTAATTAGTCTGCTAGTACCGTACTATAGTTTGTTCACCACGTGAACAAATAGCAAAATACTTATCTTATAGTAACACTGACCCGAAACCAAAAATAGACAAACTTTTTCTAACAGGGTTAAAAAGCTAGAAAAAGAAAGCTCTCAGGGCAACCAACTATAATACAATTTTTTTATAATTTTAAATCCTTGTATGGGTCGGAGGAGGTTCTCGATTTTTTGCTATTCATGCCCTAAATCAGAATAGACGTAGCATTTAAAAAAAGATACTCGCTAAATTTCAGCTAACAAACAATAGAAACAGTAAACTTTTATTGAACTAAAACTCAATATTCTGTAACAGAAATAATGGGTCTCGGTACATACATACAAAACTGATATTTCATAACCAATATTATAACCCAAGCAGCGACCTTAAGATGTTGTGCGTCACGGAACATCTACCCAATTTATGAAAATATTAAAGCAGATATTGCAAGAAGGAAAAAACCAGCTGGTCTGTTTAAGCAAATCCTGGCAAATAATGAATTGATTAAGTCATTCACTCAAGTGACTGAAGCTCGATAGTAAAATTATAAAATGTGACCGATGCGCTATTTCGTCAAATTAAATGCTCTCAAGATGATGATTTACGTATACAAAATGTCATTTAAATATCTAATGACACTTCACATGTCAAAACGAAAAATTAAATCATGCTAGAAATCGAACATGCAATTTGACCAATCTGCACGTACCAATCTAACAACTGTTTTACAAAATTTTACTATCAAGCTTGTGTCACTTGATTGAATGAATAATAAGCTTATTAATCACCTCCTTATTACTATTGTGCCAAGATTTGCTTAGACGGCAAGCCGTTTTGTTCTCTTTACATTATCTAGTTTAGTTTTTTTTTTATAAAGTGACGAATGTTCGGTGATGCTCAGCATTCTACGGTCGCCGCTTGGACTATTAGAGTTCTCATTATTGTTCAGTTTTGGAAAGGTTGTTGAAACTAAGATCTTATAATAAGGTACTTGTTAAATTTTCAGATGTTGTCGAAAGCGCCTCTGGAAAATAAGGAATTAGTTTAACTACCTCGCCGCAGAAGACTTATTTTAGCAAAATATTTTATATTAGCAAGATATTAAAGAAATGTTTATACAATGTGTCCGAAAAGTATGGAATATCCTATACATCTCAGTAAATATGCATTTTATAAAAAAAATGTTTCTTATAAAAGTTGTTTAGTGTTTAGTTTTACATTACAGAGTAATACCAAATAACTATTTTTTAAAAAACAAAAGTGCAACAAATAACACTTTTTTCAAATGGAAATGTATTCTTTTTGATAGAGAATGTTTATTTCAATATGAATCTGTTACGAATTGAAATTCTTTATAACATCGCACTGAATGATGCAAAATTTGAACATTTTGTATGAACTGTAGCGTGCAGCTGCTTTTTCAATTTGTAACACATTAATGTTGAAATAAACTCTCAAACATTTTTTTGCGTTTTAATCAAAATTTACTTATACACGTGTATCAAAGTTTAACATCACTGAAAAAAGAAAAACATTCTCCTTCAAAAGGGATATTTATGGCGCTTCTGTTTTGTTTTAAATAGTTATTTGGCATTGCCCTGTACTGTAAAACAAAACACTAAACAACTTTTATTGGAAACCTTTTACCATAAAATGCATATTAATTGAAATATATGTCTTGACTACAACAAATTACTTTCCTTCGTTGGTTCGTAAATAACTATTACCGCCTGCGGGTGGTAAGTAATAATAGTTAAAACATATTAGTCCGGGGAATAGAGGATGGAAAAGGGGGCCTTGCTTGCAAAAGGTTATGTAGTTCTAATTCTTCGATATGTTGTGTATATCGATGCTCTAGTAAAAACCCAAGTTTTCGACCCAAGCCATCACAAATTCCGGACTTTTTTCAGCTTTTCGATAATATCTTTTTACCAAAGCATTGCAGAGAAAAACGTTTTGATTAACAGTTGTAGAGCACTACATTGGCTACAACTTTTGTATAAAAAGTATTTTTGTAGAACGATTAGATAGATAGTTACGCTTCATCAAAGCTACTAATTTTTCGTAAAAATGGTACTTTTTGAGATTTTTGATTTTTTAAAAATAGTTTTATTACTATTAATAATAATAATAATAATAATAATAATAATAATATAATGTTAATTTTACATAAAACGTAAAGTTCTTCATCTTTATGGTGGCCACAAGGCAACAACATTCAATACTTTGCGCTATCACCTCTACTCCAAATCTGCTACTGGCAGCAAGTACAATCTTGCAAAGCTGCTACCGTCACAAGATGCTGCTATGTACCATGTCTTTCGCACGTATCACTAAGTCCAGACATGAATGAGCGAAATGAGAAACCCCCTGAACTGGCGATGGAGGAAAGACAGTAAAGGACTTGTTCCTATTAAAACCGACAGGGATACAGTTTCTCAGTTAATCCTGATTTTCATTTACTGTCACTGCAAGAAAGGATGCACTAAGCCCTGCAGCTGTAGAAAGGCCAGACTCGGGTGCTCTATTATTTGTAAACACTGCTCTGGGCAAACTTGTGAAAATACAGCGGACATCATAACTGATGAAAGTGAAGAAGACGATCCAACTAAGCTGCTAATGGAAAAAGTTGAAGAAGAACTGGCCGAAGCTTCGAAGCCAGAAACCATAGCTAAACGTAGGAAGTTATGACTTTTCTTATTACTACAGTATCTGCATTATCTCTTATTATACGTAATTACAAAAATTGGTAATGTTGCTAATTTAATTTCCCATCAGGTCTCATGATTAATATTTTGATTTATATAAATTCATTTATGTGAAATTTACATTATATTATTATTAATAATAATATACAGGGTGATCATTTTTAAAATTTCCCACTTTGAATAACTGTTTAATTAATACAATTATCAAAAATCGCTGAAACGCGTTGCTTTAGTCAGTTGGGAAACTTCCACCCTCCCCCCCAGCCACTCCCTCCTCAAGATTTTAAATGGCACTACGCCATGTAATTAAAATCAGCTTAGCCGTTCGTGAACTAGAGACAGAAACGTATTGATTAAATTAAATACATTTTTGGCTCTAATTCACAAACGGCTGAGCCGATTTTAATTTTCTTTGATGTAAGAAATTGAGAATTTTATTCCCTTTAAAATGATATATCACACATGGAGTAGTGCCATTTAAGATTTTGGGGATGGGGTGGCTGGGGGGAAGGGTGGAAGTTTCTGAACTAACTAAAGTAGGTTATTGCATGTCCCCCTCCAAAACAAAAACAACGTGTTTCAGGGATTTTTGATAATTGTACTAATTAAAGAGTTATTCAAGGTGGGAATGATCACCCTGTACAAATTAAATAGTAATAAAACTGTTTAAAGAAAAATCAAAAATCTCAAAAAAGTATCATTTTTACAAAAAAATTTGTAACTTTGATGAAGCGTAACTATCTATCTAATCGTTCTACAAAAACATTTTTCATACAAAAGTTGTAGCAAAAGTAAAGCTCTACAACTTTTAATCAAAACTCTCTCATCTGTAATGCTTTGGTAAAACGATATTATGGAAAAACTGAAAAAAGTTCGGAATTCTGATGGTTTTTGGGACCCCACGGCACCCGCACAGGGGCAACGACTTCGAAAACTTGGGCTTTTTACTAGGGCACCAATATATACAACATTACCAAAAATTAGAACTACATAACCTTTTGCAAGCAAATATGTCTCTATTCTCTGGACTATGTCAAGGGAGGAAGGTAATCTGTTACAGTCGAGACGTGAATATTGCGCTCGGAGCAAAGCCGAGAGCGTAATTATATCGAAACTGTAATATTACTTACTCCCGTGGGAAGTAGATTTTTTTGCCTATAAACTAAACTGATCTTCATTTGGAACAGGGACGTAATGATTCATTAAGGGCAGAGAAAAAATTCAGTTCAAATTTTTATTAATAATAATTGTTTACAAAACTTCACTTTTTTTTTAATTTTGAAATTTGGTTTACATGATGAATCTTAGCGACAGTAATAATAAAAACAAGCACTGCG
Source organism: Ignelater luminosus (assembly GCA_011009095.1). NCBI lineage: Eukaryota > Metazoa > Arthropoda > Insecta > Coleoptera > Elateridae > Ignelater > Ignelater luminosus. The sequence goes on from VTPC01001103.1 coordinate 35,509, forward strand.
GTTTTTTTTTTAATTTTAAAAAATTGTTCAATTTGCTTAAATTTTGAAATTTGACTTAGAACTTACCCTCAAATCGGTAAAACGTACTTACCGCTCTCGTTGCTTAAATAACTATGTGTAAACAGTGACATTTAAATGAAATACGTCTGTATGTAATAGAAAATGAATAATATTGATTACAATTCATTACAAAATTAACCAATAGCAATTCAGAAGCCGTGACCGCCTTCGGTCTCCGGTTGGGCTAGCTCGGGTTTACGAACGCGTCGCGCCCGGTCCTCGAACGCGCAACATCTAAGGTATCGAAACTATGACGGCTCGGGTTTCGTTCTCGCAGGACCGCCGAAGGCGGCCCCGACTCATACATCCTCCGTAAATAAAAGTACGCTGTGAAAGGTAGGTCAGCCATTTGTGATTTATTTTCTAACAATTTATGTTGGAAATCAAAAAACTGTTGGAAATTGGTTACTGCAACGATAGTTTTAAATGTTTTTTCGGTATTAGCCGCCATTGTGATCGAACTGGTTGGGGGAAACGTATAGGATGACCTACCTTTTACAGTACACTATTATTAGTTACAGCCCTTGACTTAAATATTACTGGTGACTTTAAGTATAACGCCAAACTGGGAGGAATATTCAGCAATATTCAACTGGAATTACGGTTAGATCCTAAGACGGCCATTTTGAATGGTAGCGTAGAATTGCATTTTTTGTAAATCTGTAAATACAACGTTCACCATTTAATCGTAAAATAGAATTTTCAATTTATTAGTTCCTGTTATGTCACCTCCTTCAAATACAATTTATTTTAATAAAAGTTAATATAAGGACTTTCATAATTCAAAACGACGTTTTCTAGTGAAATAAGAACGAAATTAATTATTCCAGTAATCTTATTACCTACAATCTATTTTTTGTCAAGAAGGCAAGTTGAATTATGGTGCTTGAGATCCAGTTTAAGGCAGATTCCGAACATTATAATAATTTAATTTGATCATTCTTGACAAACAATGGATTGCAATTATTCATAAAAGTTTTTTAACACAGATTTTTGTTTAAGAACTTAGATGAAATGTTACGATTATGGTATCACGAATGTTGCCGCGTTTTTCAAGATCGGTTAGTAAATGATCAAGACAGGGAATGGTTTGACACGCTTCTTAGACATATAATAAATAAAAGATTTCCAGTGGATTCCAAAGAAGCTTTAGGAGAAGATGCTATTTTATATGGAGATTTCTTAGATCCTACTACGGATTTTCGTCAGTATGTGCAGATTACTGATATGGAAAAGGTAATGTTATTTTATATGTAGCATAAGAACAAAATTCCGGCAGTGAATGTGTAAGTAACAGTGGTTGACGGTGTTTGTAAAAGCCTACTATGCTATTTGCTTGAATAACACAAAAGGAGAACTTTGTATTTCGCTCAGCTGCAGTTGTGGTTGTAGCAAGTATATCAACATACAATTGACAATTACTACCACCATAGACCAGTTTCTGTAGATTACAATTTCCACATTTTAATCCAGGAGAAAAAATTAAATTCGTTTCATATTGCAGTTATCAAACGTCCTAGATCATTACCTAACGGAATACAATGGTCAAAGCACACGACCTATGAAACTGGTGTTGTTTTTGGATGCAATCTCCCATGTTTGTCGCATATCTAGGGTTATAAGACAACCAATGGGGAATGCTTTACTTTTGGGGATGGGTGGATCAGGTAAGATTTCTTGCTAAATAAATGTATTATGTGTTACTACTATTTGTCTTTTGGTTTCCTTCAGGAAGACAGAGTCTTACTCGCCTTGCAACGCATATGGCGGAGTTTACTTGCTTTCAGATTGAACTTAGCAAAACATACGGACCTACAGAATGGAGGGAAGACGTCAAAGGACTTATGCTCCGTGCAGGATTATATAAACGCGAGACCGTATTTTTGTTTTCTGATACACAGGTAAGAAAGAATTTAAGTAAATTGCAACAAATTTTATATACAGGGTGTCCCAATGGTTTGTGCTGTATAGATAGTGTCGTTATTTGAAGGAATATCAAAAACTGTTAGTAGGAAAAGTTGTATAGTACGTCTTAAAATAATTCTTGACTACACAGGGCATTCCATAAAAGCGTAGCACACAAAACATACATTTTCGTAAATAGAACAGTCTGTATATTTTGTTATTTTTAATGCTTTTTTGTTAGTTTTGGTGTTATTCGATTTTTCTGCAGTAATAAACTTTGATCTCTAATGTTTAGAAATTATTATTAAATTTTTAAATGAAATCTTCTTTTTTCTACATGATAATCGAGAAATAATCGAATTTTAATTTTTTTTTAATGCGTCACCCTGTATATTTATATCGATGAACAATGAATGCGGAATAAAAAAATATTAATGTATAGAGGTTGTTTAAATCAGCATTGGTGGAGGAATAATAAACTAGCAATATACACAGGGTATTCCATTTAAAGAAACTTAAGCTTTATGTGCCATGCTTTTATGGAACACCCTATGCAGTCAAGAATAATTTTAGTTCGTTCTGTACAACTTTTTTAAGTAACAGTTTTTGATATTCCTACAAATGATTAGACTATCTTCCGAGCGCGGACCTTTGGGACGTCCTGCATATTTCATGTTTTAATTTTAAAAAGCAGCAACTCATTGTGTTGAAGTTACTACTTTAAATATTTCGTTAATATTGATTGGAAGTTAATCTCGTTAAAATATTTGTGTAGCTTACTTCCGCTATACTTTTCAAGATTTAATTAACTGGGATACAAGAAATTCCTGAATATTTTCAGCAACACAGACTTTTCTTAACATAACTATTATATTGTCATTAAAATATTAGTAATTTAAACTTTGCAGACAATAATATAATTGGTTTTTAATCTAATTTAACTCGCTTTTTGTAGATTACGTCAAAAAGCTTATTATCTTTCAGCCTTTATTACACGCTAGAAAGCGTAGAAAATAACGAGTATCGCGAGAGTAAACGACCCTTTTTTAATGACATCACACTAAAATAATAATTACTGCTTAAAGGCTTGGTCGTTTGATGGCAATAACTCTACTCGGATTACTTTTAATCTTTTCAAAGTGTTGATAGCATACATACAGGATCGTCGGAAAGTTAGAAGCATACTTACCAAGTTCACACGTGTGTCGAAACAAAGTTCTGGAATAGAATTACTTTGGCTGATCTTAGTGGGTTTCTCAAACAAATGATATGGTATTGTTATGAAACAACGAAAATGTCAAAAATTTATAAGAATGCATACAATTTAAAAATACTACAGTTCTATATACTAGCGTGACTTAGAAGTAGGTTTCAAAGTCTGTTTACGAACTTCTAAATACATCCGAGATAAATTCTTATTCGAATAGAGTTATTTATATACCCTCAAGCTCTATTGTTATTCGGTAATAACCCTCAAATCCAGCACATAAGAAAAAATTGTTCCAACAAAACGCTCTTGAGTTCTTTCATGCCCTCGATTCGAATTAGTACCATGACAACCGAGTATTCACCTGCAATCAAATTTGTTTTGCAGAAGATCGAACTCTTTTATGTATGTATTTAGGACATTCTATTTTTATAATAAAGAATTTGTTCAACGAAGTAGGTAAATATATTTACATATATAATGTAGGAGAAGAATTGTTAGGTTATGAAGTAGATTTTAGTTGTTATTTCAAAATTTACATTGCTAAATAATGCATAATAACATTAGTTTTTGCATTAGCAAAAATCTATGTAATTGCATATATTACTACTTGTACGCTACATACACCTGTATGAGGATGACTTTAGTTATACACCATCAACCGCTACAAATAAAAATAAATGTGAACTGTGAATAACCAAGAAATTTCCAAAACATCTATTTATAACCCAGAAGCAAAAGCATGTATCGAAATTCGGATTGCACCGATGAACTCAACAGGAATAAAATAAGTGGTTTCGGTTTTGTTGTTTTAACTATTCTCATTCCCTAGATAACATCGAATTTGGACCATCCTGTACATACGAATTATTTCATTCAGGAATTATCTCTGAGAGCGTGAGGACTATTTTACACAATGAAATTGCTAAATGTAATACTAGATAAACCGATAATCTGATATAAAACTGGTATTTTCAGGGTTATTTTAAGTGGAGGTTTATGTTGGGGCAGTCTGATATCCTTTTTACATAAATGAATATTCTGATAAAAATAGAAAACGTGAACTAACAAAAGCAAGAGCCTGTTAGAATTTAACGTTAGTTGGCTTTCATGTTACTGTAGTTTCCAAGTTTTATTTAAAACTCACAACATTAAAATATGAGAATAAATAAAAAAGAAATCCAACATGAAAGGTAGTTACAATTTGCACGAGAAAAATAGAGAAATTTTTGAAGTTACTAAGTAACATAAACGGAAGTTTTTACATGACTTTTACCTGTAATGTCTACTACTGAGTGGATTTGTAACGTATACCTCATAGTGTTAAATACGTATTATTGTCGCATTGTGATTCTAGCTAGTTATTTGAATTCTCCTATGCTGGAGTGTTGTGATATTCTTCATAATGGAAATAATCGAGCACCGTGCCGTAATAAAAATTCTCACGAAGGAAAAAATTCCCCAGCTGATATAAAAGACGGCATGTCAGCAATTTATGGTGAATCTGCCCCATCTTATAAAACCATAAAATTTTGGTCAAAGCAATTTAAGTGGGGTAGGGAGTCTCTAAAAGATGAACGCTCGCAGTGGTCGTCCAAATTTTACCATCACTGAAGAAAACGTCTGAAAAGTTGAAGAATTAACCTTAGAAGATCGACGAATTCCGATTGCTCAGATTGCTGAGACTGTGAAGATTAGGTAGAAAACGAGTTGGGACCATAATTCACGACCGTTTGGTAATGTCAAAAATCAACGCGGGATGGGTGCCGCGGATGTTGACCTCCAAGCAATTTTTGGATCTTTGTGAAGGTCAGGAGGAAAACATTACCAAAAACATTGTAACGGCGGATGAAACATAGATTCATTATTATGATCTCGAGGGCAACCAAGAGTCCATGCAATGGAAACACAAAGGGTCTCCACAACCAAAGAAATTTAAAGTCTAACCATCTGCAGGCAAGATTATGGCCACAGTTTACTGTAACTGTGACGGAATCTTATTGATAGATTACCTACCACATAAAACTAGTATAACGGGGAACTACTATACTGAAGTTTTGAGAAAATTGCAAAATGCAATAATAGCAAAACGGAAGAAGAAACTTGAAAATGAAATTTTGATTTTGCACAATAACGCACCTGTTCACAAAGCTCGTGTTGTTGAGGAATGTGTTGAGTGAATTGGACTTGCAAGAATTAAACCACTCCCCTTATAGCCCAGATATAGCCAACTGCGACTATTTTCTGTTTAGAAAATTGAAACAACACTTAAGAGGACGAAGATTGTTAACGATGATGAATTAAAGTGGGAAGTTGAAAGCTTGTTTGAAGGACAAGAAGGAATTTTTTATTTTGATGGTTTATTTTCGTTGATATCTGAATGTAAAAAGTGTATTGAACTCGAAGGGGATTATATTGAAAAATAGTCAAAGATCTTTGTTTTATTTCAATTGCTTCATGTTTAGATACCTTTTCTATCAGCCTGCCCTCGTACAATAAATTCGTTTTCCGTATAATCTTGCCTTGATGGTATTTTTCGAATTCTTGTTTACTTGTTGTCTTTGGAATCATTCATTGTTCTAAAGGTATTTTAACTAATTAACAGAGAATAAAAATACTTTGGTAACTCTAATGTTACTTACCAACAAAAATAAATAATAATTTTCATTTTCATGTGAACTATAACTCTGTCAGAGCTAAATAAAAATCACAAATTATTGCATTTGACAAGCTCGAGTTGTTTTATTCTTGTTGTGATTGTTTGCAACTCTTCAAATTTCCATTTTAGTTATTTATAACAAGATTAATTCCCATTAATTAAAAAAACCGATGAACCTAACGGTAACTTCCTGATTTCTACATTTACACTTGTTTCGATCTTAAGCGATGATAATTTGCCAGTTAGGAATTATCAATAAGGAATTTAGATGTATAGCTTTAAAATACGAAATATACAGGTTCCGAGGATATTACTACTATCCCCGGCGTGTAAAATCACTTTGGTCCGAGTGCGAATTTAATAAAATGTCGAAAATTTATAATTTTGCATATACAGGGTATCCGGAAAGTAATAAGATAACATTTAAGGGTAAATTCCTGGAGTCAAAATAGGCCAATTGAGCCCAACTTGCTATAAGCAAAATTGCTTCCTTGAAAAGCTACATGCCTTAAATATTTTGTTCTAATTTCTAATCACAAACAATGTAACGTTGGTTTCTATACGAATACTGATAGTAGAAGGTGCCTACGCTACTTTGGCAAGCAATTTTTGCTCATAACTTTTTTCTGGAAGCTTTTTGAAATTTTCGAAAACCAAGTGCAACATTAAAGTGGAATTTTCTTTATTACACACCTGTATTTTGAGAATTCGAGTTATAGGCACATTTATTATAATGTACATAGGTGTATACCTATGAAATGAGACTTTTTTTTCAATTTTAAACGTTTATTAACAAAAAATGGTTACAAATTTAATCTTCAAAATAATAGCCATCGCTAGCGACACATTTTACCCATCTCTCAGGCAATTTGTGAATGCCGCGCCAAAAAAATTGGCCGTCTTTGGCCGCAAACCAATCATCGAGCCATTTTTTGGCTTCTTCGTGAGAATTGAAGCGCTGCTCGGAAAGTGCGTGGCCCATCGATGCAAACAAATGATAATCGGAAGGCGCCAAGTCTGGTGAGTAAGCCGCATGCACCAGCGGTTCCCAATCGTACGTCTCCACCAATTCCCGGGTCGCTCTTGTTCGATGTGGTGGTGCATTGTCATCAAGAAAAATTACTTTGTGACGCCGATCGGCATATTCTGGGCGTTTTCGGTGTATAGCGCTGTTCAAATCGGCCAATTGTCGTTGGTAGCGTGCACCGTCAACTGTTTCACCTGGTTTTAATAGCTCGTACCAAATCATACCATGCTGATCCCAGAAAACACACAGCATTGCCTTGCGGCCGAAGCGATTTGGTTTGGCCGTTGATTTTGGCTTGTGGCCGGGCGGACCATACGATCGTTTACGCTTGGGATTGGAGAAATACACCCATTTTTCATCACCCGTAACGATTCGATGCAAAAAAGACTTCCTTTTGAACCGGGAGAGCAGCATTTCACAAGTGGTTTTTCGGTTCTCTTGCTGCCTTTCAGTCAGTTCATGCGGCACCCATCTTCCGACCTTTAAAATCATGCCCATGTCTTTCAAACGTTTGCAAATGGTTTTTTGGGTCACTCCCAACTGCTCTGCCATCATTTCTTGCGTTTGACCATCATCTTCATTCAAGAATGCTTGCAATTCGGTGTCCTCAAACTTTTTCGGTGGCCAGCCACGTTCCTCGTTCTCCACGCTAAAATCACCACTTCGGAATTTTTCAAACCACCTGAAGCACTGTGCTCTGCTTAGAGCATGTCCACCGTAAGCTTCTATAAGCATTTGATGAGCTTGAGAAGCGTTTTTCTTCAATTGATAACAGAAAATCAACGATGTCCGCAAATCGTAGTTTGAAGGCACGAAATTCGACATTTTTAAGAGCGAAAAAATGCGTTGTTGTATGAAACATCACAAACAATGAATTGAATATTGTTGACAGATGACAGACGAAAAAAATAAGACATTTGGGACAGTTTAAAAATACTCCTAGCGACATCTGTGGTCTAATAGCTGAAAGTCTCATTTCATAGGTATACACCTGGTATAAGCATTTTATCTAAAAATAAATCGAAACTAACAAAAGTATGCGTGAATTTGGTATCAAAAGCATTGATACGTTCAAAGATATTGACGATTTTCAATATTAGTCATTTCAAAAGATTCCATTTTTTGCCAAATAGAAAAGTAGTGTTTTTGGTTTTCGAACACGCACAGATATTTAATGTAAAAATTTTTTCCAAAAATCGAACTTTTTGGCGGTCACTGTTTTATTGCTCGAAACAACAGAAATTAAAATATTTTCAAAATACAAAAATATGTTAAACTGGTTGTATATAAATTATTTACAATAGCGAATATGTAAATACAAAAATATGAAAAACGAATTTAATAATACTTAATGTTGTAAAAACAAAAGATGTGAAGTTTAACAGTAATGTGTCTTATATTGTTTTATCTACGTAAGAATTCTGTACAAAAATAAGAAACATTTAATTTTGTTATAACAAGGTAGTTTTTTATTGTTTTCTTAGTAGCAGTAATAAAACACCTTATGTTACCTTGGTAGCCAATTAAACTCATAGATATTGCATCTTGGGTGGCATTTACTGTATACCTATGCGATTTGCAGTTATTCATAATATTTGTTAATTGATATACAATAATTATATGTTACAGAAATGAAAAAATGTGTATATGGTTGCAGTAAGGTGTAAGCTGTGTATAAATCAGCAAGGACATTATTTTGAACAATTTCTGCAAATCTTTTATTTTTTTCTCCGTGATATGACTTTTGCGCCATCTTGTGTTACAATATCCGAACTTACTTTTACTAGTACTATTATTTATTTTAATTTTAAATTAAAGCATTATTCTTTAAATAAAAGTAGTTGAATTAATTAAAAGTTTTTACAAAAAGTTTTAGAAAAATAAGAAATCAGAAAACTAAATAATTGGTTTTAAAGAAAAACTACAGATAATAATAGAATAAATTTGCTTGGCCGTAAATAACGGAAGATGTAGATGACGTTGACAGAATGAAGAATTTAAACTTAAACTATTTAAGCAAGAGTGAGAGAAAAAATAATAAATTACGCGCACTTCGAGGAAAGAAAGGTCGTGGAATTTATCACGATTTCGATCATTACCTTCTGTTGCTGGCAGCTAAGGATAAATTGGTCTGAGGTAATGAGGCTTTTGGGGTTGGTTGGCGTGATAGGAAATTAATTCAGAGTAAACCAAAAAAAGAGTCAAAGCGGACACTGAATAATGATGAAATTTTAAAATGTTACGTAAAAAGGTAGAGTAATTACCTAATTAGTTTGTTTGAAAGTCTATTATCAGATTTAAATACAATACTTACTCACAATCCATTTTCTAAGATAGATACTTATAACGGCACACTCACTAAAACGCACTTGTTACTACAGAAGTATTTACATTTGTAAATACCTTTTTTGCCTGCCTATATTGCATTTAGTAAATTGTTTACCTTCATTTAAACAAAAGTTAATGATTCAGTTAAAGAATAAGTAAGACGGTTGGTTAGCAACAAGCAACAAGTAGTACTAGGTAGAGTATTACTCAGTAAAAGAACTATTCCGTTACTGTCGAGATAATTACAAAGTTTTCAAATTGAAAAGTGCACTGTATAAATAGTAATTTGAAATATCTCAACATAAAAGTCTATGAGTCTCTTAAAACTAGATAAACTGAGAAATGGGAAAATGCGGTTCTGTTAATTTTTCTTGCCGAACACACTTGTAAAGTTTAACGCCTAATTCATAAACATCCTGTATATATGTATTTATGTTTCTGTTGTTTCAGTTTGGTTCATTATTTCCTTCTCTGTCCAGTTTCTCTTTATTTAGAGATTCAAGTAGATTGCCTACACGATTCCACAATATAAACATGGCTGTCATTCGATGCTTCAAATCGAATTATTTTTGAACGTCGCGTCGGGTCGCCTTTATGTTGATAAATCGAAGAAATTTCTATTTTCGAATTATATTCTTTACTTGTCAACTACGGATAAATATAATACGTGTAGAGGAGATAATAGGAATTTCACAATACAATAAATACTTCTATAACATCCTCACAGAAATTAACGTCGTTGAAAGGATTTGTAATTCAATTATTTTTTGTTTGAGAAATATGAGTTTTCACACCTATTTTTGTTGGTTTCAGATTAAATCCGAATCGTTTTTGGAAGATTTAAATAACATTTTGAATTCAGGAGATGTTCCGAATATCTACCAATTAGAAGAGTTGGATAAAATTTTTCAAGGAATGAAAGGCATTGTTACAGAAATGGGTCTTGCCGCTACAAAATCTAATTTGTTTGCTGTATATCAAAAACAAGTACGAGCTAATCTTCACACTGTTGTTACAATGAGGTATGATTGTTTTATAATATAGTATTACGATTCACGACCTTATTTAGAACAATTTTATTAAGATTATTTAACAGGTTTAAAGGTTTAATTGTTTGTTTTATAATTACAAGTCATAACAATCAATGTAGAAATTATACAGTTGTTGGCCATTTTGCAGTAAATTTCTATCTTCATGTCAAACGACCATGCTTGATACAGTACATAATTATATTATTTGAGTTTACACAAATCTAGAATTTAGAGACAGTCGTTAAAACTAAAAAAAAATCAGAATACCTGAAAAATACTGAAATAGAATTAATCATTGTTTGTGAATGCTAAAAATAATACACAATTTGTTTCATTTCCATGGCAACGCGATTTACCTTCACCACAGCATTCAAAACAGCTCCTTAAAGAGAAGCATTCACATATTATATAAAACTGAATCTGCGTCTATCAAGTTGTTAGTTATGCCGTTCTTTTAGGTAAGAGATCATCTTTACTGTGCTAGCCAACATACCAAATCTCATTAAAAGATCATTTGAATCGTTGCAGCAGACTTAAAAATAAAATAAAAATTATCTTCACTTTGACTCAAACATTAAGAACTTCCAACCTAACTTTTTTTATGCTTTGTTATCATTTCATTCCTAGAATATGCGATTAAGCATTATCAATGTTATTTCCAAGCACCTTGTATACATTGCGCAATCTTTATGCAGTGTGTCCCACTTTTAATTTATCTTATTTGTTTATTGTGAAATTGATTTTCAGCCCTAAAAATATTTTTATATAAAAAGAATTTCATGCAGTGCCGTCATCTTGCGTGTTACTGCATCTGCCATTGTCATTAACATGTAATTCCGGAATAATAATATGTAATATAAAACAAATTGATGTTTCTATTGTCTTCTGTTTTGCAAGTTATTCAAATGGCGTAATTATGCTTCTATTAGTTTTAAATAAACGGTACATATACATTAGATTTGGCAAAGTAAATAATAATTTCTGTTTTATGTGAACAAACAAAACATTAAACAAAAGCTATAAAATGTAAATAACTACATTTTACGTTCACCTCAATAAACAAATTTCTATTATAATACATTGCGAAACTCCGCACTACCAACTCTGTAGTTGCTTAACAAATATTTACTTGTAATTAACAAAAGAAATTTCTTTATTTTCCATATTGTTTTTCATTTTCAAGATGTCACTGTTTAAATAATTTGAATTTAAATATGTTTTTACATTTCCTAAATCAAGTTTAGAAGAAGAATAGTAGGTACTAGAACTTAGGTTTGGCACATTTGAAATTTTACAACAGTTTGGTTAAAACCACCATACAAAAATCATGTAAAACAACTATTTATGAAATTTACTTAGAAAACACATTGTTAACCTTGACTGAGACTATTGTCTCCCAATTTCTCACATTCCTCCTGAATCACCTTGTATAATTATGTAATTTGCCGATAATGTGAGTAATACCAACTTTACAGTCTTAGTATACTTTTTCTACACTGTAGTAAGCAGTAGGCAGAGTTGGGTAAATACAGTACAGATATACCTAATTAAGTACCTACTCAAATGCTTAAGTACTTATAAAATAAGTACAAAATGATTTAGTATGAACAAAATGTATTTACCAAGAGCTTTGGCTCGAGGTAAATATTTTGATGGCAAATCTCACTTGCTCGTAATATTACTAGGCAACCAAGCACGGGATAAATCTGTTTTTTAGTCGGATCTTTACATGGCCCGACCCTAAGCTCGGGTTCAGACCGGACCTCGGTTTATAAATCTTTTCAGGCCTACTTCAGGTTAATCAGGACGCTTGGGCTTCTCGGGCTGTTCGGGCCGCTTCGACTTCATGAACCGTTCGGGGCCGTCAGGCTGTTTGAGCTACTTGGGCCTCTTGGACCCGTCGAACTTATTGTGTTGGTCAGGCTTTTTGCGCCTTATTTTTGTACTGATCCGAAGCGGACGATTTTGTACTGACTCGGACGGACTATTTTCGTACTGAACAGCTCCGGAGGATTGTACTGACTCGGACATAGTTATTTTTATACCCACCTGGACAAACATTATTTTCATGCTGAAAACTGACTCGAACAAGTGTGATTTTTGTACTGTCTATTACTTTCACACTGAACCAAAGAGAAGTTATTCGTACTGCACCGCAGACGGGACGAATTTTATAGTCGGGTGTTTGGACGGCCAGACCCAAGGATTAAAAATCTATCCGGCTTTTCGGTCTTCTTCGAGTCGTTCGGGCTGTTCGTTACTGTCTGGTCTTCGAGTTTGTCGAGACTGTCGAGCCTTTGAAGATTTTCTCGGACCGTTCAAGATTTTCGCGCCGATAAAGAAGTTACCGGGTGTTTTCAGGCTGCGTCAAGTTTATTGCCAATCAGGCCGGTCGTGAAGATTTCGGCTCGTGCCTTGCACCATGGCAACAGTTATATGTCAATGAATATAAGTATACCCGGAATACCAAATCAAAAATACACCGCTTCCTGTCGAATATACCTCACTTCCTGTTTAGAACCTTTTGACATCTTCTAACGAAAAAGAATTAAAAAACACTTGTTAGTATTATTGGTAATGGTAACACTGAAACTACATAAATTAACACATTATTATGTAGTATAATAGCCTTATTTAAATAATTTTCGGAGTCAGTATAAAACATAAAAGAATTATACAAGGTGTTTCCTAATGATGGTAAAAAAATAATTCCTGGGCTAATTATAAGCAAGAAAGTTCATATACGCAAGTATACAGATACAGGGCGTTAAAATTTATAGAAAGAAAATTGGTTTTTTGTTATATTTTTGTTATACATTATAATTTCTTTTTCATTTTGAACATCTTATTTAATGGTGAAATTAAATACTGATCCCTTGTGCATAATAAACAATTTTATTTTAGTAAATGCTGGTGAAATGTACGAAACTCAGTTAATACAAGAAAATCTGTATTTAAAATTATCTCGAGTGCGTTTTAGGAGACAAATACAAGAATGCTTTTCTATCCTAAATTAAATAGGAAAGTGGGAAATGTTACCAGTTTTCAGGAAGAATACAGTGGCGCAGGCTTTACCTGGGGAGAAAA